>JANSJX010000024.1:0-230354 GCA_026168455.1 Theocolax elegans
TTGTCTTTTCAACATGGTTTGCTGTTCCTTTTTTAGTTGCTTTTCTTCTGTATCATTTAATTGTTTATTTTATTTTCTCGACAAAATGAACTATAACTTAGGATTTCATAATCTATTTCCATTGGAGTAATAGAATCAACGCAAACAATATTATCTGTATTATATACGTTTATTATTTTTTGTTGTTCAGAAATTAATTTTTGTTGAAAATTTTGTTCTGTTATTTTCATTTCTTCTGCATTGAAATTTAATTCTTTTACATTAAAATTATAACTATGAATGAAGTTTTTTTTGATTGGTATTGTTGAAACATTATAGTTCATACTTTGTAAAATAGGAAACATCGTAATATTACGTGTTTCATATATTTTTAGTAAATGTAAACGCATTTGGGAAATATCGAAGTTTAAATTGCATGGACATAAATTAAATACAATAGAGACAGCAAAAGCTATAGCGAAAATTCCACAATCATAGCTATTACTTTGAAATTGTACTGTTTCAAAAACAATTTTTAATTGTCGACTATCTGGAAATAATCTATTGATATAAATTTTATGTTCATCTTGCAAATATTTAGCTTTCAAACTATCATAAATGTGTGTCGTTCCATTATTGTAATACATACAAATCCAATGCCCTTTTTCATAATTTCCAGAAAATAATAATTGAATGTATTTTTTATTTTTTATTGGAACCGAGTTAATATTATCCGGTTTTTGAACTAAAATAGTTGCTTGCATATTAAATGGAGTACATGATTTAAGAATGTTATTAAATTCTAATATGTATTCATCATTCAACATAGATGCATCGCCGCTATATGATCCAGTTCCTTTTACAATTAATTTTGTTCTTCTGTCAAACCCATTATAAAAATGGTTTATTCTACAAAATAATTCACTGTTATAATAATAAACTTAATAATTTGTTTAAATTGATTAATAATTATTATAACTTTTTAATTTTTTTAAACGATTATTTTAAATTTTTTATAAATACTTTTTTGTAAAGCTGAAAAAAGTGGAATATAAATTAGTAATAATAGTATTTATATAAAAATAGCTTTAACCAAAACGTCCCAAATTGTTTTTCCCGTTCAACTATCTGTTTCTTAAAGAAAAATTCAACAGTTCGATTCGAAAATATCATTTCTGATGAGTTTTTTCCGCTCTTTCGAAATTCGGCCATTTTGCGATATATGTAAGTGTTTTTATAATACAACTGCTTAAGCAAATCAAAATGCGATCAATACCTTATTCAGATCGTGCTAAATCGTTGGATTTGGAAGCATAAATGCTCATACTTAACTGGTAATTTAATTAGTATAGTCTAATTCAAAATAGCGACCACTGAAGTAGCCATGTTTGAACATAAATTTAATAACAAAACTTTGAATTTTTTCTCAATAACGATCCACTCTGCAGAAAATGGTATGCAACAAAAAGTACTTACTAGGAGAGGCCACGGCCTTTGGAAAACGGATTTTAATCAAACTCTGAGATATGCTTTGTAATACAAAAATATAAAGAAATACAGACTTCTAGACCCTAACGCGTTAATTTACCAAAGTTGTAAGCTAATAAGGTAAATTTATAAATAAAATTACTTTCCAATTTAATTGCTTATAACTCAAAAACAAATGAAGATAAACAATCAAACCAGGAAATATAAGACAATTGAGATCAAGTAGATATGGTTTAAAAAAAAAAGCTCAAATCGGTCAATTTGCGTCCAGTTATAGAGAAAATAAGAAATAATATAAATTTTGGGCAAAAAAATCAACAAATTTTTAATAGTAAATTTTGGGTAAATATTCTACTATTTCTTATTTTCTCTACAACTTTGAGGCAAATTGACCGATTTGAGCTTATTTCTTTTAAACCATATCTACTTGATCTCAATTGTCTTATATTTCCTGGTTTGATTGTTTATCTTCATTTGTTTTTGAGTTATGAGCAATTAAATTGGAAGTAATTTTATTTATAAATTTACCTTATTAGCTTACAACTTTGGTAAATTAACGCGTTAGGGTCTAGAAGTCTGTATTTCTTTATATTTTTGTATTACAAAGCATATCTCAGAGTTTGGTTAAGATCCGTTTTCCAAAGGCCATGGCCTCTCCTAGTTAGTTCAAAACAAGGTGATTTTTTTCGATTATAGTGAACAAACCATTTAATTTATTTAATTGGCGACGTTTCGATGGAAGTCCTCCATCCTCATCAGGCTATACCTTTATTGAAACAATCATTTATTACACCAAGGTTTTACAACTTTGCAAGTTTATGTATGCATACGTATAATTTTTTACTATTTGGTCAAGTTAATACACATACGTGGCATTTCGCAAAATGTCCATACTATCTCTGATATGTCGCTCTATAATCAAAGGCATAAGCAAGTAGCAAACATCAGAGTATGAATTTTCACTAAGATTGAGGCTATAAAACTTAGTTCACCTTTCTTCTTTGAATCAGCCATATATAACATCATATTTCTGATCAATAAAGAAATAAATAAATAATTGAATACATCACCCATAACACCAATTAAGCAAAAAGCAGTCAAAGTTAATAAAAATTTAAGAAATACAAAATGTGTTAGTCATATCACAGAGAGTTTGTAAAGCTAGAATTCAAATTTTTGTGACCCGTCATTATACAAATAATGTGTCGCTTGACCAACTTTTCTTTTGAACCAATTGTGTGGACGAAAAGAAACAATTTATATCAAAAAGTACTCAAGATTAGTCAAAAAACATGCGTGTATTTTTAAAGAATTTTCGATGATTTAATTATGTTTATTTAATCATTTTTTAAAAATACAAAAACTATTTTGAAAAATTCGGTAAAATACAACACGTATTTTTTTACCAATACTAAGCCCTTTTATAATTTATAAAATTTTTTTATCAATTCTGAACATTTTTTGTTAAATAAAATGTTTTTGCAAAGTGTACCCTTATTAAATTTTATTATGGGCAAACATGGCTATTTTGGTGGCCACCATTTTAATTTCGTTAAACTAACCTTTTTATATTTAGTATAAAATTAATATATCAACAGCGTAAGTGACACTCACACGCATGCTAACGCACACGCATACCCATGCACACCCGCATAAAAAAATGTACCTTCATATGAACTTTTTTTTCGAGACATTCCCGAACTTGATTAGACATTTATATAAAGTTTATCTAAATTATAATATCTATTTTTTATTAGTTTAAAATACTTTATATAACCTAGAACATTTTTAAGTTATTAAAAAAAATTAAAAAAATATTTTCTGATCGGTGATTCGAACCTCCGATCTTTAACTCCAGAGGTTGATTCTCTACCAACTGAGCTATTTTATTGTTTCTATCATTAAATTGAATTCAGATTATGAAGAACAATTGAAACATGATTTGAGCATTATAACCTAAATGTAATGAAATAACAGAAACAATAAAATAGCTCAGTTGGTAGAGAGTCAGCCTCCGGAGTTACAGATCGGAGGCGTGAATCACCGATACGAAAATGTTTCTTTTATGTTTTTTTAATAATTTAAAAATTTTATAGGTTTGTATAAAATATTTTAAACTTATAAAAATCATTTATTTTAATTTAGATAAACTTTAAATAAATACCTAATCAAGTTCGGGAATATCTCGTTGGAAAACATCGTTTAAACTTTATATAAAGTTCATACGAAGGTATATTTTTTTACGCGGCCACGCATGCCCACACACGCACACGCACGCACACGCACGCACACGCATGGACGCACGCATGCACCATTGCGCTAATTCTGGAGAGCAGATATGATAATGAGCCATTATTGTTTATTAAATTCGTACGTTGAATAAAGAACTTTTGCGTCCGCCGGCTGCTAAAAGGCTACTAGAGAGAAGAAACTGATTCATAAATATAGTATTTCAACTTTGGAAAATGGATTTTGATTTTATGTAAGGGATATGCTTTCTAGTACAAAAATATGGAAAAAGCCATCCAAATTATAATTTCAAGTTATACGTGATTAATAAAAAATTGTGCAGAAAATATCCTTACGTTAATATCGCTTATAACACGGAAATAATTAAAGGTAGATAATCAAAGCTGTATTCGGCAAAAAGTTTAGATCAGGCAGAATCGATTTGAAAAAAAGGTGAAAAGTCTACTGGAAAGCTGACATGCCAAAATGTCTAAATATGAAAAAAGAAATTGTCACTTCCTGGAGACGATGTCCAGGTGGTGAGGGTGACCTCCAGGTCATCCGGACATCGTCTACTGGAAAGCCGACATGCCAAAATGTCTAAATATGACAAAAAAAATTGTCACTTCCTGGAGACGATGTCCAGGTGGTCAGGGTGACCTCCAGGTCATCCGGACATCGTCTACTGGAAAGCCGACATGCCAAAATGCCTAAATATGACAAAAAAAATTGTCACTTCCTGGAGTCGATGTCCAGGTGGTCAGGGTGACCTCCAGGTTATCCGGACAACGTCTACTGGAAAGCCGACATGCCAAAATGTCTAAATATGACAAAAAAAATTGTCAGATTCATAAAAATGACCTTCTAATTAAAAATAAAATAGTCACTTGTCAAAACCGGAGAACCGGAGAACGTCCAAAACAGGATCCTCCTTAATTTAATATAGGATTTAAAAAATTGTATTTATTTAACATACTTTATTATAACTATTATACCTATATTTTTTAATTCATTACTGCTGCGTAAATAATTTAAAGTTAATTAATACTCACCTTGTCGTTTAGCAGGATAAAATGATCCTGTCGTTCGGAGTCTCTCACTTAACCTTCTAAAATCGTGTTCTCCAGGAAAAGGATTAACTGTAGGATATTAGTTTCGATAAAGTGTTGCAGCAGCTCGACTATTGCGATTGAACTGTGCGTAAACTATAATCATGTTGAACATTTCTTCGTTATTCAACTTCATTATGCATAATTAGGAGATTACAACGATTTCTGAGTTTAGTGAATTTATCTATATAACATATTTTATAACGGTAAGCGAGTTACCGATCAGGTGAGTAACCGAAAAGAGTATCGAGATTGATGCGCGCGCAAGGAACGCGCGCGAGAATCGTGCGCAAGAAGGGTAACAGGAGAGTTCGCGCGCGATCGGCAACAACAACGTGTTGGTGTCCGATATATACTGTTTTTACGGGAAAAAACGAGCGAAAGGACTGTTGTGCGTTGTGTGTGGGTGTGAGAAGTTTCTCCCCGCTAACCTCCACGTCGACGTGTGCAGCAGCACTTCTCACAGGCAGTGAGAAAAGGAGGCCCGGTGAATCGCACCTTCTCGACTGTTGGAGAGAGTGAGAGAGATACACGAGTACGAACTCTCTCTCAGTGGCACAGACTGTTCCCGCCGAAGCGAGATATTCAGATACGCGGTAAGTGGTGCACCACGTTTAGACCCGCGTGTCTATCTAATATTCGCGCCCCGATTTACCTGGTACGGTCCAGGTGAGGAAGCGTTCCTTCTTTCCCCCCTCTCGTGACAATACCCGCACGGATAGAAAGGTCGGTGGTTCGCGGGAGCCACTTCACGAGAGAAGGCGCGCGTGACGTAGTAAGCTTCTACGTCAAAGCTCTCTACGTCAGAGATTCATACGTCACACGGTGTGACGTATGCCATCAGGTTAAGCAGCCGATCATATCCGGATCAGTTGCTCGTAATCGACAGTTCAATAGATTTTAACTGATTCTTTTCGCGCTGACCTCGGGGGTAGTCATCGGTACGACTCCCCGTAAATTGTTAACGTTAATTTTGTAGTTAATTTATTAATAGGTAATTGTTTAGTTAATAAATTGACTCGGCGAGACAATCTTTCTCGCCGATTAACAGTAATATCGATTGTTGATAGTGTTTTACCGGTTACCGTCCTGTCCTACGAATACCGCCCTCTCCGGTGTTTATCCTAGTTGGCAATTTTGGGCATAGGGCCCAACACACGGTATATAAGTCAAACGAGGTGTTTGACGTTGTCAACGGCATTGCACGGGAATCAAAGGGATTCCCGGCCGCATCGTGGGACTGCACACTTAAGGTTGGTAAGTTGGGACAGATTGGGCTTAACCGTGGGCCTGACATATCCCCAGTACCCACCCCGTTACAACTGGCGCCCAATACGTGTGGATTTTGGATACAGGACATCGGAAAAATCAACAAGCACGATATAGTTGTTCAATTGTTAATAATATTGTTAATTAACAATTGGATAACTCGCGAACAATAACGAGGTCAGCAGTCGCGTTTCGAAATTCTGAAGTATATTTCGGTACTCTTTCGTTCCCCCTCGAGGCGGGATTTGTTTATTAACAAATAGAATTGTTATAAACAAATAAAAAATTTTTTATAACAAATAAATTTTTTGTTTATTTTTCTCGTCTTGACTACTTAATAGTAGACACAGGAAATTGGTTCCTGGTCGAACATAGGTGGCGCCACTAGAAAAAGGTCGCACAATTAGGAAATGTGGTGGGTTTTCGAACGGAATCGATAGACCGACCAACTTTACTTGGAAATTGGGTAGTTTGGACCAAACCAAGTAACTAGCGCCACCTAGAGGAACGAAAGAACGCGACACAGCGCGACATTACCTGGTGGCAATTAATCGGTCTAAAGAAATTGTTTGTAAGTGTATGCAAGGTATAACTGGTTTTTACTGGCACAAAACAGGAAGCTTATAACCTGGCTCAGACCTTTACGAATTGTATTATAGGTTATATTTTGTAAGAGGTCAAGCGCGCGGTAACTTTAATTATTTAATTTATTTATTTATTGATTTATTTATTATTTATTATATAGTACCGTTAAGTTAGCGCAAGGTAAGAGCCAGGCAGTATTTTATCGTAAATTTATTAGCAAATTTGTTAAAAATAGTTTAAACTCGGTAGTGCTTCCTGATCAAATTAAGACAGGACTTACTTTTGGCATCCGGTTTTGTGCTTTAACGGTTAGCTTAGGTAGAAGCAAAACCCAGTTACGCGGATTGGACATTTGGCAAGTAACGCCAAAGTTAAATATTCGACAGCATATAACCTTGCACACACATAGTGCGTCAAGCCAGCGAGGCTACTTACTGTTAAACGTATAAACGACGCTACAACTGAAGATGGCCGCTCAGCAGAAATACGTCGATAGTCAAATCGATGCATGGATAGAGACGCTCACCAGGGAGCAAATTGAATTACACCTGGACGCCTTGAACCTAAAATCGGCAGGCTCGGTTCATAGGAAAGCCGAGCGACTCCACCAGTGGCTATTAGGAAATTATTCGGCCCAGGAGTTTAACCAGGAGGAAGATGAAGCCACAGCAGTTCGCAGCCGTCTCCAACGGAGAAATAGGTGGCTGCAGATGCTAGGTGAACGTCAAGACGAGGAGTCTGATGAACCTAGCCCAGATTAGGAAGTGTATCTGGTACTGCGGGAGAACGCTGTGGTTAAAGATAACCTGCACAGGACGGTGCAGGATTTCGATGACGTCGAGCTAGATGAAACGACGTCAGCCGCGACCAACACAGAGCCTCAACCCGAACGAGAGGAAGAATGACTGTCATTGGTCTCAGAAGAGGGAAACATTTTTAAAATCCCTCGATCGTTCTCCCAGACCTTGGTGCAGCTTATCAAAAAAGTGAATGACCTTACTGTAAAGGTAGATAAGCTGATGTCCGAGCGCACTCAAACCGCTCACAGCACGAGATTGGACGGTGCCAACCAATCTCACTATGTGCAATTTCAGGACACATATACGTGTTATGGTCCTGATGTGAGCGAGATAGGTGAGGCGCAAGTAAATGACGAGCAACAACGCGCAAGCGCCCCTCAGTCTAAGCCTGATGGAGCTTGGAAGGGGGGGAATGCGCGCGAATCCCAGAGGATTCCTCAAGCGCGCAGCTCGGCAAACAAGGATCGGACATTCTCAACACCAAGCTTCTCGACGTCATCGAGGTTGAATGGAACACCTCGGGACGTCGGCGGCATTGTTAGGAAGTGGCAGGTCAAATTCTCTGGCGACAAGAGCCAGAGCATCGACGCCTTCCTAACCAGGATCGAGGATTGCAGGATCCTGGCCAACCTGTCAGAGGACGAGTTATTGCCGTCACTCTCGGAACTTCTGACAGACACTGCCGCCACGTGGTACCAGAACGAGAAACACAAGTGGCACTCCTGGCAAGATTTTGTGACTTCGGCTAAACGTTGGTACGGAATGAGCCAACGTTTCCAGCAGAGGATCATCGCCGAGTCCAACGCACGGACTCAAGGACCCGATGAACCAGTGTGGGACTATATGACGTGCTCTATCGCAATAATGCGAAAGATAGTCCCTACGCCGACTGAAGCGCAGCAGCTCGATCATTTGTATCGGAACATGCTGCCACAGCTTCAACGGCTGTTCAAGAGAGCGGAAGTGAGCTCAATTGAACAAATGCTGGACCTCGCCACGGAAGCGGAGCAGACGATAGAAGGTGAAAAAGTATATCGTCCACCACCTACGGAGAAAGGGTCTCTGCTTCCTGAGATGGCGTATAAGCCGAAGCGGAAAAAAGGTTCGCCGAAGGCTAAGGTAGCGGCCGCTGAGGTAAGCCCAGCCAAACCAAGCGAGCCAGACGTCGTCGACCGCATCGCAAAGATGCTGGAGGATGCGCTGCGGCCCATCGTCTCCCAATTGGCGTCGACGACCCGACAGTCCCGCAGTAGGAGAAGCCCAAGGTCTGGCTCTCCTAAGAAAGGCTCGCCGGCCAACCGATCTCCGAAGAGTAGGAGGTCTGGCAGACATAATGGCCCAACCAAGAGCTTCGGACACCGGCAGGAGAAGAAGAATGCTAGTCCACCAAGGGAAAAAAGGAAAGGAACAGCCGAAAAACCGAATGGGCTCGACGTTCGATCCGACTAAGCCTCTTACCTGCAAGGGCTGCGGGAAAATTGGGTATTCCCTCAGGTACTGTCCGGTGTGCTCGGGAAACGCCAAAGGGAGCGGTTAACCGGGACGAAAACCGCGACCCAAGAGTTTGAGTCCCCGCTGTCCCAGGTGAGTTCGGGACAGACCCGCTCCAACCGAGAGTATGGTCCAGAGAGGAGCGGAAATGGGCCTCAAAAGGAGGAACGGTCCCAAGAAGCCCGCAGACCAACCTCATCCTATAAACCAGAGGATGAGAGTCGTTGGTGGCTTCTCGTGGAGATTGAGGGCTTTCGTATAAGAGCCTTATACGGTCCCGGAGCTTCCACGACCGTGATGGGACCCAGCGGTCCGCAAATCGCCGCAGCATTGGGCAAGGAGCTCATTGTGGCGAACGCCGGACGCGTCAAGATGGCGGATGGTAGTTACCAACCGCTAAATGGTCATGTGATCTTACCTTTCACTGTCGGGAAGGAGACACATGAAATAAGGGTAGCGATCATACCAAATCTTGACGCCGAATGCTACGTAGGAGTAAATTTCGTACGAGCATTCAGAGCCATATTGGATCCGGATAGCGACCACCTGTTCCTCAAGGACAGCAAGCAGCAGATCCACCTCGAAGTTGCTGGAATAGGGGGTATGGCCACCCTCTCGTCCGCTGGGATAGCGGACGCAACCGAGGCAGAAAGGGAAGAGCTGCGAGCGCTAGTAAGCAAAGTGCTGTCTAATACTTCTCCCAAAATCGGGCGAACCCAACTCATCGAGCACTCGATTGACGTGGAATCAACTCGCCCGATAAAGCAGAAGTATTACCCGGTGTCGGAGAAGATCCAGAAGGAGATGCATCGCCAGGTCCGAGAGATGCTAGATTTAGAGATCATAGAGCCCTCGGACAGCGGTTGGTCAAGCCCCGTGGTGATGGTACGCAAGGAGAACGGATCACGTCGGTTTTTCATTGACTTTAGGAAAGTCAATGCGCTAACGAAACCAGACGCTTATCCCCTCCCGTTCATGCAGGATATCTTACGCAAGTTGAAGAGATGTCGGTACATTAGTACTCTGGACATGAACTCAGCGTATCATCAAATACCTCTCTAGAAGGAATCGCGTCCTTATACGGCTTTCACAGTCCCGGGAATGGGACTGTATCAGTTTAAGCGGATGCCATACGGATTGGCATACGCCGGCGCGACCTTCCAACGCATGATTGACCAAGTGGTTGGTCCTGATCTCGAGCCCAAAGCCTTTTCTTACCTCGATGACATTATCATAGTCACCGAGACATTTGAAGGGCACAAGAAGTATCTTGAGATGATGCTGAAAAGACTGACCGAAGCTAACTTGACAGTAAATAAGGACAAGTGTGTCTTTTGTCAAGATGAGGTGAGATATCTTTGCGTGCTGGTCAACAGGGATGGAATTCGTTCCGACCCAGCCAAGACAGAGCCTATAAGGATTTATCCGGCTCCCAAGAACCTCAAACAGCTTCGACGATTCCTCGGTATGGCGTCGTGGTATCGGCGTTTTATGCTGGATTACGCCACGATTGCCGAGCCGCTTACCCGTCTCACAAAGAAGAACCAGGGGTACGAGTGGTTAGATGAACAGGAACAAACCTTTCAGCAACTGAAGGCCCTGATCATGACTGCTCCAGTTCTTCAACGTCCCAGTGCAGATGGGCTGTTTAGTCTACACACGGACGCGAGCGATACCGGCATAGGAGCCGTGCTCGTCCAAGAGATAGACGGAGAGGAAAGAGTCATTGAGTTTGCCAGTCGCATTCTCACAGCACCCGAGAAGAATTATAGCGTTACGGAGAGGGAATGCTTGGCCGTGGGCTGGGCTATTAATAAGTTCAGACCTTACATCGAAGGGTACCACTTCAAAGTGATAACGGATCACAGTAGTCTTCACTGGTTGTGTAATATGAGAAATCCAACCAGCCGACTAGCGAGATGGGCTTTAGAGCTTCAAGCTCATGACTTTGTCGTCGAGCACAGAAAAGGAGCTCTGCATCACGTTCCCGATGCCCTATCTCGCATGTATGAAGACGACGAGCCTACAGTAGCAGCAATGTCGTGGGCTCAAACTACTGAAGATCCTTGGTACCTAGACTGGATCAAGAACGTTTCCGATAGACCCCGTGATTTCCCCGACTGGAAAATAGTTGGAGGAAACCTATACATCTATCGCCCCGACAAGGAGTTAGAGGAAGTGATGGATGATGAGCAAGCATGGATGCTGGTCGTACCCGTAGAGAATCGACACTCTATTCTGAGGATTTCCTTGATATTTCGGGAATATCTGAGGAAATTCGTGATGACTCTACCAATTACCGGATTTCCTGGATCTTTCGGGAATTTCTGAGGAAATTCGAGATAACACCAATAATAACGGAATTTCCTGGATATTTCGGGAATTTCTGAGGTATTTCTGGATAACTCTACAAAATAAGAGATTTCCTGGATATTTCGGGAATTTCTGAAATATTTCAGAAAGACTCCACTAATTATGGTATTTCCTGGATATTTCAGGAATATCTGAGGAAATTCGTGATGACTCTACCAATTACGGGATTTCCTGGATCTTTTGGGAATTCCGAGGTAGTTCGGGATGATTCTACCAATTTCGGGATTTCCTGGATAATACGCGATTTTCTGTGGAAATTCGGGATGAATGTACTAATTACGGAATTTCCTGTATATTTCGGGAATTACTGAAATATTTCAGAAAGACTCCACTAATTACGGGATTTCCTGGATATTTCGGGAATTTCTGAGGAATTTCTGGATAACTCTACAAATTAAGGGATTTCCTGGATATTTCAGGAATTTCTGAGGAAATTCGAGATGAGTATATTAATTACGGAATTTCCTGGATCTTTCGGTTATTGCTGAGGTATTTAAAAAAAAACTCCACTAATTATGGTATTTCCTGGATATTTCGGGAATTTCTGTGGTATTTCTGGATAACTCTACTAAATAAGGGATTTTCTGGATATTTCGGGAATATCTGAGGATTTTCGTGATGATTCTACGAATTACGGGATTTGCTGGATCTTTCGGTAATTGCTGAAGTATTTCAAAAAAAACTCCACTAATTATGGTATTTCCTGGATATTTCGGGAATTTCTGCGGTATTTTTGGATAACTCTCCAAATTAAGGGATTTCCTGGATATTTTGGGAATTTCTGAGGTATTTCTGGATAACTCTACTAATTACGGGATATCCAGGATATTTCGGGAATTTCTGAGATATTTTGGAATGACGCTACTAATTACGGGATTTCCTTGATATTTCGGGAATATCTGAGGAAATTCGTGATGACTCTACCAATTACGGGATTTCCTGGATCTTTCGGGAATTTCTGAGGAAATTCGGGATAACACCAGTAATAACAAAATTTCCTGGATATTTCGGGAATTTCTGAGGTATTTCTGGATAACTCTACTAAATAAGGGATTTCCTGGATATTTCGGGAATTTCTGAAATATTTCAGAAAGACTCCACTAATTATGGTATTTCCTGGATATTTCGGGAATATCTGAGGAATTTCGTGATGATTCTACCAATTACGGGATTTCCTGGATCTTTCTGGTAATTGCTGAGGTATTTAAAAAAAAATTCCACTAATTATGGTATTTCCTGGATCTTTCGTGAATTCTGTGGTATTTTTGGATAACTCTACAAATTAAGGGATTTCCTGGATATTTCGGGAATTTCTGAGGTATTTCTGGATAACTCTACTAATTACGGGATTTCCAGGATATTTCGGGAATTTCTGAGATATTGTGGAATGACGCTACTAATTACGGGATTTCCAGGATATTTCGGGAATTTCTGAGATGTTTTGGAATGACGCTACTAATTACGGGATTTTCTTGATATTTCGGGAATATCTAAGGAAATTCGTGATGACTCTACCAATTACGGGATTTCCTGGATCTTTCGGGAATTTCTGAGGAAATTCGGGATAACACCAATAATAACGGAATTTTCTGGATATTTCGGGAATTTCTGAGGTATTCTGGATAACTCTACTAATAAGGGATTTCCTGGACATTTCGGGAATTTCTGAAATATTTCAGAAAGACTCCACTAATTACGGGATTTTCTGGATCTTTCGGTAATTGGTGAGGTATTTAAAAAAAAAACTCCACTAATTATGGTTTTTCCTGGATATTTCGGGAATTTCTGTGGGTATTTCTGGATAACTCTACTAAATAAGGGATTTTCTGGATATTTCGGGAATATCTGTGGAATTTCATGATGATTCTACCAATTACGGGATTTTCTGGATCTTTCGGTAATTGCTGAAGTATTTAAAAAAAACTCCACTAATTATGGTATTTCCTGGATATTTCGGGATTTTCTGTGGTATTTTTGGATAACTCTCCAAATTAAGGGATTTCCTGGATATTTTGGGAATTTCTGAGGTATTTCTGGATAACTCTACTAATTACGGGATCTCCAGGATATTTCGGGAATTTCTGAGATATTTTGGAAAGACGCTACTAATTACGGGATTTCCTTGATATTTCGGGAATATCTGAGGAAATTCGTGATGACTCTACCAATTACGGGATTTCCTGGATCTTTCGGGAATTTCTGAGGAAATTCGGGATAACACCAATAATAACGGAATTTTCTGGATATTTCGGGAATTTCTGAGGTATTTCTGGATAACTACTACTAAATAAGGGATTTCCTGGACATTTCGGGAATTTCTGAAATATTTCAGAAAGACTCCACTAATTACGGGGATTTTCCTGGATCTTTCGGTAATTGGTGAGGTATTTAAAAAAAAACTCCACTAATTATGGTTTTTCCTGGATATTTCGGGAATTTCTGTGGTATTTCTGGATAACTCTACTAAATAAGGGATGTTCTGGATATTTCGGGAATATCTGTGGAATTTCGTGATGATTCTACCATTACGGGATTTCTGGATCTTTCTGGTAATTGCTGAGGTTATTTAAAAAAAAATTCACTAATTATGGTATTTCCTGGATCTTTCGTGAATTCTGTGGTATTTTTGGATAACTCTACAATTAAGGGATTTCCTGGATATTTCGGGAATTTCTGAGGTATTCTGGATAACTCTACTAATTACGGGGATTTCCAGGATATTTCGGGAATTTCTGAGATATTGTGGAATGACGCTACTAATTACGGGATTTCCAGGATATTTCGGGAATTTCTGAGAATTTTTGGAATGACGCTACTAATTACGGGATTTCCTTGATATTTCGGGAATATCTAAGGAAATTCGTGATGACTCTACCATTTACGGGATTTCCTGGATCTTTCGGGAATTTCTGAGGAAATTCGGGATAACACCAATAATAACGGAATTTTCTGGATATTTCGGGAATTTCTGAGGTATTTCTGGATAACTCTACTAAATAAGGGATTTCCTGGACATTTCGGGAATTTCTGAAATATTTCCAGAAAGACTCCACTAATTACTGGATTTTCTGGATCTTTCGGTAATTGGTGAGGTATTTAAAAAAAAACTCCACTAATTATGGTTTTTCCTGGATATTTCGGGAATTTCTGGGGGTATTTCTGGATAACTCACTAAATAAGGGGATTTTCTGGATAGTTCGGGAATATCTGTGGAATTTCGTGATGATTCTACCAATTACTGGATTTTCGGGATCTTCGGTAATTGCTGAAGTATTTCAAAAAAAACTCCACTAATTATGGTATTTCCTGGATATTTCGAGAATTTCTGAGATATTTGGAAAGACGCTACTAATTACGGGGATTTCCTTGATATTTCGGGGAATATCTGAGGAAATTCGTGATGACTACCAATTACGGGATTTCCTGGATCTTTCGGGAATTTCTGAGGAAATTCGGGATAACACCAGTAATAACAAAATTTCCTGGATATTTCGGGAATTTCTGAGATATTGTGGAATGACGCTACTAATTACGGGATTTCCAGGATATTTCGGGAATATCTGAGGAATTTCGTGATGATTCTACCAATTACGGGATTTCCTGGATCTTTCGGGAATTTCTGAGGAAATTCGGGATAACACCAATAATAACGGAATTTTCTGGATATTTCGGGAATTTCTGAGGTATTTCTGGATAACTCTACTAAATAAGGGATTTCCTGGATATTTTGGGAATTTCTGAGGTATTTCTGGATAACTCTACTAATTACGGGATCTCCAGGATATTTCGGGAATTTCTGAGATATTTTGGAAAGACGCTACTAATTACGGGATTTCCTTGATATTTCGGGAATATCTGAGGAAATTCGTGATGACTCTACCAATTACGGGATTTCCTGGATCTTTCGGGAATTTCTGAGGAAATTCGGGATAACACCAGTAATAACAAAATTTCCTGGATATTTCGGGAATTTCTGAGGTATTTCTGGATAACTCTACTAAATAAGGGATTTCCTGGATATTTCGGGAATTTCTGAAATATTTCAGAAAGACTCCACTAATTATGGTATTTCCTGGATATTTCGGGAATTTCTGAGGAAATTCGAGATGAGTATATTAATTACGGAATTTCCTGGATCTTTCGATAATTGCTGAGGTATTTAAAAAAAAACTCCACTAATTATGGTATTTCCTGCATATTTCGGGAATTTCTGTGGTATTTCTGGATAACTCTACTAAATAAGGGATTTTCTGGATATTTCGGGAATATCTGAGGAATTTCGTGATGATTCTACGAATTACGGGATTTGCTGGGTCTTTCGGTAATTGCTGAAGTATTTAAAAAAAAACTCCACTAATTATGGTATTTCCTGGATATTTCGGGAATTTCTGTGGTATTTTTGGATAACTCTCCAAATTAAGGGATTTCCTGGATATTTTGGGAATTTCTGAGGTATTTCTGGATAACTCTACTAATTACGGGATCTCCAGGATATTTCGGGAATTTCTGAGATATTTTGGAATGACGCTACTAATTACGGGATTCCTTGATATTTCGGGAATATCTGAGGAAATTCGTGATGACTCTACCAATTACGGGATTTCCTGGATCTTTCGGGAATTTCTGAGGAAATTCGGGATAACACCAGTAATAACAAAATTTCCTGGATATTTCGGGAATTTCTGAGTTATTTCTGGATAACTCTACTAAATAAGGGATTTCCTGGATATTTCGGGAATTTCTGAGATATTGTGGAATGACGCTACTAATTACGGGATTTCCAGGATATTTCGGGAATATCTGAGGAATTTCGTGATGATTCTACCAATTACGGGATTTCCTGGATCATTCGGGAAGTTTCTGAGGAATTCGGGATAACACCAATAATAACGGATTTTCTGGATATTTCGGGAATTTCTGAGGTATTTCTGGATAACTCTACTAAATAAGGGATTTCCTGGACATTTCGGGAATTTCTGAAATATTTCAGAAAGACTCCACTAATTATGGTATTTCCTGGATATTTCGGGAATATCTGAGGAATTTCGTGATGATTCTACCAATTACGGGATTTCCTGGATCTTTCTGGTAATTGCTGAGGTATTTAAAAAAAAATTCCACTAATTATGGTATTTCCTGGATCTTTCGTGAATTCTGTGGTATTTTTGGATAACTCTACAAATTAAGGGATTTCCTGGATATTTCGGGAATTTCTGAGGTATTTCTGGATAACTCTACTAATTACGGGATTTCCAGGATATTTCGGGAATTTCTGAGATATTGTGGAATGACGCTACTAATTACGGGATTTCCAGGATATTTCGGGAATTTCTGAGATGTTTTGGAATGACGCTACTAATTACGGGATTTTCTTGATATTTCGGGAATATCTAAGGAAATTCGTGATGACTCTACCAATTACGGGATTTCCTGGATCTTTCGGGAATTTCTGAGGAAATTCGGGATAACACCAATAATAACGGAATTTTCTGGATATTTCGGGAATTTCTGAGGTATTCTGGATAACTCTACTAAATAAGGGATTTCCTGGACATTTCGGGAATTTCTGAAATATTTCAGAAAGACTCCACTAATTACGGGATTTTCTGGATCTTTCGGTAATTGGTGAGGTATTTAAAAAAAAACTCCACTAATTATGGTTTTTCCTGGATATTTCGGGAATTTCTGTGGTATTTCTGGATAACTCTACTAAATAAGGGATTTTCTGGATATTTCGGGAATATCTGTGGAATTTCATGATGATTCTACCAATTACGGGATTTTCTGGATCTTTCGGTAATTGCTGAAGTATTTAAAAAAAAACTCCACTAATTATGGTATTTCCTGGATATTTCGGGATTTTCTGTGGTATTTTTGGATAACTCTCCAAATTAAGGGATTTCCTGGATATTTTGGGAATTTCTGAGGTATTTCTGGATAACTCTACTAATTACGGGATCTCCAGGATATTTCGGGAATTTCTGAGATATTTTGGAAAGACGCTACTAATTACGGGATTTCCTTGATATTTCGGGAATATCTGAGGAAATTCGTGATGACTCTACCAATTACGGGATTTCCTGGATCTTTCGGGAATTTCTGAGGAAATTCGGGATAACACCAATAATAACGGAATTTTCTGGATATTTCGGGAATTTCTGAGGTATTTCTGGATAACTCTACTAAATAAGGGATTTCCTGGACATTTCGGGAATTTCTGAAATATTTCAGAAAGACTCCACTAATTACGGGATTTTCTGGATCTTTCGGTAATTGGTGAGGTATTTAAAAAAAAACTCCACTAATTATGGTTTTTCCTGGATATTTCGGGAATTTCTGTGGTATTTCTGGATAACTCTACTAAATAAGGGATTTTCTGGATATTTCGGGAATATCTGTGGAATTTCGTGATGATTCTACCAATTACGGGATTTCCTGGATCTTTCTGGTAATTGCTGAGGTATTTAAAAAAAAATTCCACTAATTATGGTATTTCCTGGATCTTTCGTGAATTCTGTGGTATTTTTGGATAACTCTACAAATTAAGGGATTTCCTGGATATTTCGGGAATTTCTGAGGTATTTCTGGATAACTCTACTAATTACGGGATTTCCAGGATATTTCGGGAATTTCTGAGATATTGTGGAATGACGCTACTAATTACGGGATTTCCAGGATATTTCGGGAATTTCTGAGATGTTTTGGAATGACGCTACTAATTACGGGATTTCCTTGATATTTCGGGAATATCTAAGGAAATTCGTGATGACTCTACCAATTACGGGATTTCCTGGATCTTTCGGGAATTTCTGAGGAAATTCGGGATAACACCAATAATAACGGAATTTTCTGGATATTTCGGGAATTTCTGAGGTATTTCTGGATAACTCTACTAAATAAGGGATTTCCTGGACATTTCGGGAATTTCTGAAATATTTCAGAAAGACTCCACTAATTACGGGATTTTCTGGATCTTTCGGTAATTGGTGAGGTATTTAAAAAAAAACTCCACTAATTATGGTTTTTCCTGGATATTTCGGGAATTTCTGTGGTATTTCTGGATAACTCTACTAAATAAGGGATTTTCTGGATATTTCGGGAATATCTGTGGAATTTCGTGATGATTCTACCAATTACGGGATTTTCTGGATCTTTCGGTAATTGCTGAAGTATTTCAAAAAAAACTCCACTAATTATGGTATTTCCTGGATATTTCGAGAATTTCTGAGATATTTTGGAAAGACGCTACTAATTACGGGATTTCCTTGATATTTCGGGAATATCTGAGGAAATTCGTGATGACTCTACCAATTACGGGATTTCCTGGATCTTTCGGGAATTTCTGAGGAAATTCGGGATAACACCAGTAATAACAAAATTTCCTGGATATTTCGGGAATTTCTGAGGTATTTCGATAAGACCTCTACTAAATAAGGGATTTCCTGGATATTTCGGGAATTTCTGAGATATTTCTAGGATAGACTCTACAATTAAGGGTATTTCCTGGATATTTCGGGAATTTCTGAGGAAATTCGAGATGAGTATATTAATTACGGAATTTCCTGGATCTTTCGGATATTGCTGAGGTTATTTAAAAAAACTCCACTAATTATGGTATTTCCTGGCATATTTCGGGAATTTCTGTGGTATTTCTGGATAACTCTACTAAATAAGGGATTTTCTGGATATTTCGGGAATATCTGAGGATTTCGTGATGATTCTACGAATTACGGGATTTGCTGGGATCTTTCGGTAATTGCTGAAGTATTTAAAAAAAACTCCACTAATTATGGTATTTCCTGGATATTTCGGGAATTTCTGTGGTATTTTTGGATAACTCTCCAAATTAAGGGATTTCCTGGATATTTTGGGAATTTCTGAGGTATTTCTGGATAACTCTACTAATTACGGGATCTCCAGGATATTTCGGGAATTTCTGAGATATTTTGGAATGACGCTACTAATTACGGGATTTCCTTGATATTTCGGGAATATCTGAGGAAATTCGTGATGACTCTACCAATTACGGGATTTCCTGGATCTTTCGGGAATTTCTGAGGAAATTCGGGATAACACCAGTAATAACAAAATTTCCTGGATATTTCGGGAATTTCTGAGTTATTTCTGGATAACTCTACTAAATAAGGGATTTCCTGGATATTTCGGGAATTTCTGAGATATTGTGGAATGACGCTACTAATTACGGGATTTCCAGGATATTTCGGGAATATCTGAGGAATTTCGTGATGATTCTACCAATTACGGGATTTCCTGGATCTTTCGGGAATTTCTGAGGAAATTCGGGATAACACCAATAATAACGGAATTTTCTGGATATTTCGGGAATTTCTGAGGTATTTCTGGATAACTCTACTAAATAAGGGATTTCCTGGACATTTCGGGAATTTCTGAAATATTTCAGAAAGACTCCACTAATTACGGGATTTTCTGGATCTTTCGGTAATTGGTGAGGTATTTAAAAAAAACTCCACTAATTATGGTTTTTCCTGGATATTTCGGGAATTTCTGTGGTATTTCTGGATAACTCTACTAAATAAGGGATTTTCTGGATATTTCGGGAATATCTGTGGAATTTCGTGATGATTCTACCAATTACGGGATTTTCTGGATCTTTCGGTAATTGCTGAAGTATTTCAAAAAAAACTCCACTAATTATGGTATTTCCTGGATATTTCGGGATTTTCTGTGGTATTTTTGGATAACTCTACAAATTAAGGGATTTCCTGGATATTTTGGGAATTTCTGAGGTATTTCTGGATAACTCTACTAATTACGGGATCTCCAGGATATTTCGGGAATTTCTGAGATATTTTGGAAAGACGCTACTAATTACGGGATTTCCTTGATATTTCGGGAATATCTGAGGAAATTCGTGATGACTCTACCAATTACGGGATTTCCTGGATCTTTCGGGAATTTCTGAGGAAATTCGGGATAACACCAGTAATAACAAAATTTCCTGGATATTTCGGGAATTTCTGAGATATTGTGGAATGACGCTACTAATTACGGGATTTCCAGGATATTTCGGGAATATCTGAGGAATTTCGTGATGATTCTACCAATTACGGGATTTCCTGGATCTTTCGGGAATTTCTGAGGAAATTCGGGATAACACCAATAATAACGGAATTTTCTGGATATTTCGGGAATTTCTGAGGTATTTCTGGATAACTCTACTAAATAAGGGATTTCCTGGATATTTTGGGAATTTCTGAGGTATTTCTGGATAACTCTACTAATTACGGGATCTCCAGGATATTTCGGGAATTTCTGAGATATTTTGGAAAGACGCTACTCATTACGGGATTTCCTTGATATTTCGGGAATATCTGAGGAAATTCGTGATGACTCTACCAATTACGGGATTTCCTGGATCTTTCGGGAATTTCTGAGGAAATTCGGGATAACACCAATAATAACGGAATTTTCTGGATATTTCGGGAATTTCTGATGGTATTTCTGGATAACTCTACTAAATAGGGATTTCCTGGACATTTCGGGAATTTCTGAAATATTTCAGAAAGACTCCACTAATTACGGGATTTTTCTGGATCTTTCCGGTAATTGGTGAGGTATTTCAAAAAAAACTCCACTAATTATGGTTTTTCCTGGATTATTTCGGGAATTTCTGTGGTATTTCTGGATAACTCTACTAAATAAGGATTTTCTGGATATTTCGGGGAATATCTGTGGAATTTCGTGATGATTTCTACCACATTACGGGATTTCCTGGATCTTTCTGGTAATTGCTGAGGTATTTAAAAAAAATTCCACTAATTATGGTACTTTCCTGGATTCTTTCGTGAATTCTGTGGTAATTTTTGGACTTAACTCTACAATTAAGGATTTCCTGGATATTTCGGGAACTTTCTGAGGTATTTCTGGATAACTCTACTAATTACGGGATTTCAGGATATTTCGGGAATTTCTGAGATATTGTGGACTGACGCTACTAATTACGGGATTTCCAGGATATTTCGGGAATTTCTGAGATGTTTTGGAATGACGCTACTAATTACGGGATTTCCTTGATATTTCGGGAATATCTAAGGAAATTCGTGATGACTCTACCATTTACGGGATTTCCTGGATCTTTCGGGAATTTCTGAGGAAATTCGGGATAACACCAATAATAACGGAATTTTCTGGATATTTCGGGAATTTCTGAGGTATTTCTGGATAACTCTACTAAATAAGGGATTTCCTGGACATTTCGGGAATTTCTGAAATATTTCAGAAAGACTCCACTAATTACGGGATTTTCTGGATCTTTCGGTAATTGGTGAGGTATTTAAAAAAAACTCCACTAATTATGGTTTTTCCTGGATATTTCGGGAATTTCTGTGGTATTTCTGGATAACTCTACTAAATAAGGGATTTTCTGGATATTTCGGGAATATCTGTGGAATTTCGTGATGATTATACCAATTACGGATTTCTGGATCTTTCGGTAATTGCTGAAGTATTTCAAAAAAACCTCCACTAATTATGGTATTTCCTGGATATTTCGAGAATTTCTGAGATATTTTGGAAAGCGCTACTAATTACGGGATTTTCCTTGATATTTCGGGAATATCTGAGGAAATTCGTGATGACTCTACCAATTACGGGATTTCCTGGATCTTTCGGGAATTTCTGAGGAAATTCGGGATAACACCAGTAATAACAAAATTTCCTGGATATTTCGGGAATTTCTGAGGTATTCTGGATAACTCTACTAAATAAGGGATTTCCTGGATATTTCGGGAATTTCTGAAATATTTCAGAAAGACTCCACTAATTATGGTATTTCCTGGATATTTCGGGAATTTCTGAGGAAATTCGAGATGAGTATATTAATTACGGAATTTCTGGATCTTTCGATAATTGCTGAGGTATTTAAAAAAAAACTCCACTAATTATGGTATTTCCTGCATATTTCGGGAATTTCTGTGGTATTTCTGGATAACTCTACTAAATAAGGGATTTTCTGGATATTTCGGGAATATCTGAGGAATTTCGTGATGATTCTACGAATTACGGGATTGCTGGGTCTTTCGGTAATTGCTGAAGTATTTAAAAAAAAACTCCACTAATTATGGTATTTCCTGGATATTTCGGGAATTTCTGTGGTATTTTTGGATAACTCTCCAAATTAAGGGATTTCCTGGATATTTTGGGAATTTCTGAGGTATTTCTGGATAACTCTACTAATTACGGGATCTCCAGGATATTTCGGGAATTTCTGAGATATTTTGGAATGACGCTACTAATTACGGGATTTCCTTGATATTTCGGGAATATCTGAGGAAATTCGTGATGACTCTACCAATTACGGGATTTCCTGGATCTTTCGGGAATTTCTGAGGAAATTCGGGATAACACCAGTAATAACAAAATTTCCTGGATATTTCGGGAATTTCTGAGTTATTTCTGGATAACTCTACTAAATAAGGGATTTCCTGGATATTTCGGGAATTTCTGAGATATTGTGGAATGACGCTACTAATACGGGATTTCCAGGATATTTCGGGAATATCTGAGGAATTTCGTGATGATTCTACCAATTACGGGATTTCCTGGATCTTTCGGGAATTTCTGAGGAAATTCGGGATAACACCAATAATAACGGAATTTTCTGGATATTTCGGGAATTTCTGAGGTATTTCTGGATAACTCTACTAAATAAGGGATTTCCTGGACATTTCGGGAATTTCTGAAATATTTCAGAAAGACTCCACTAATTACGGGATTTTCTGGATCTTTCGGTAATTGGTGAGGTATTTAAAAAAAACTCCACTAATTATGGTTTTTCCTGGATATTTCGGGAATTTCTGTGGTATTTCTGGATAACTCTACTAAATAAGGGATTTTCTGGATATTTCGGGAATATCTGTGGAATTTCGTGATGATTCTACCAATTACGGGATTTTCTGGATCTTTCGGTAATGCTGAAGTATTTCAAAAAAAACTCCACTAATTATGGTATTTCCTGGATATTTCGGGATTTTCTGTGGTATTTTTGGATAACTCTACAAATTAAGGGATTTCCTGGATATTTTGGGAATTTCTGAGGTATTTCTGGATAACTCTACTAATTACGGGATCTCCAGGATATTTCGGGAATTTCTGAGATATTTTGGAAAGACGCTACTAATTACGGGATTTCCTTGATATTTCGGGAATATCTGAGGAAATTCGTGATGACTCTACCAATTACGGGATTTCCTGGATCTTTCGGGAATTCTGAGGAAATTCGGGATAACACCAGTAATAACAAAATTTCCTGGATATTTCGGGAATTTCTGAGATATTGTGGAATGACGCTACTAATTACGGGATTTCCAGGATATTTCGGGAATATCTGAGGAATTTCGTGATGATTCTACCAATTACGGGATTTCCTGGATCTTTCGGGAATTTCTGAGGAAATTCGGGATAACACCAATAATAACGGAATTTTCTGGATATTTCGGGAATTTCTGAGGTATTTCTGGATAACTCTACTAAATAAGGGATTTCCTGGATATTTTGGGAATTTCTGAGGTATTTCTGGATAACTCTACTAATTACGGGATCTCCAGGATATTTCGGGAATTTCTGAGATATTTTGGAAAGACGCTACTCATTACGGGATTTCCTTGATATTTCGGGAATATCTGAGGAAATTCGTGATGACTCTACCAATTACGGGATTTCCTGGATCTTTCGGGAATTTCTGAGGAAATTCGGGATAACACCAGTAATAACAAAATTTCCTGGATATTTCGGGAATTTCTGAGGTATTTCTGGATAACTCTACTAAATAAGGGATTTCCTGGATATTTCGGGAATTTCTGAAATATTTCAGAAAGACTCCACTAATTATGGTATTTCCTGGATATTTCGGGAATTTCTGAGGAAATTCGAGATGAGTATATTAATTACGGAATTTCCTGGATCTTTCGATAATTGCTGAGGTATTTAAAAAAAAACTCCACTAATTATGGTATTTCCTGCATATTTCGGGAATTTCTGTGGTATTTCTGGATAACTCTACTAAATAAGGGATTTTCTGGATATTTCGGGAATATCTGAGGAATTCGTGATGATTCTACGAATTACGGGATTTGCTGGGTCTTTCGGTAATTGCTGAAGTATTTCAAAAAAACTCCACTAATTATGGTATTTCCTGGATATTTCGGGAATTTCTGTGGTATTTTTGGATAACTCTCCAAATTAAGGGATTTCCTGGATATTTTGGGAATTTCTGAGGTATTTCTGGATAACTCTACTAATTACGGGATCTCCAGGATATTTCGGGAATTTCTGAGATATTTTGGAATGACGCTACTAATTACGGGATTTCCTTGATATTTCGGGAATATCTGAGGAAATTCGTGATGACTCTACCAATTACGGGATTTCCTGGATCTTTCGGGAATTTCTGAGGAAATTCGGGATAACACCAGTAATAACAAAATTTCCTGGATATTTCGGGAATTTCTGAGTTATTTCTGGATAACTCTACTAAATAAGGGATTTCCTGGATATTTCGGGAATTTCTGAGATATTGTGGAATGACGCTACTAATTACGGGATTTCCAGGATATTTCGGGAATATCTGAGGAATTTCGTGATGATTCTACCAATTACGGGATTTCCTGGATCTTTCGGGAATTTCTGAGGAAATTCGGGATAACACCAATAATAACGGAATTTTCTGGAAATTTCGGGAATTTCTGAGGTATTTCTGGATAACTCTACTAAATAAGGGATTTCCTGGACATTTCGGGAATTTCTGAAATATTTCAGAAAGACTCCACTAATTACGGGATTTTCTGGATCTTTCGGTAATTGGTGAGGTATTTAAAAAAAAACTCCACTAATTATGGTTTTTCCTGGATATTTCGGGAATTTCTGTGGTATTTCTGGATAACTCTACTAAATAAGGGATTTTCTGGATATTTCGGGAATATCTGTGGAATTTCGTGATGATTCTACCAATTACGGGATTTTCTGGATCTTTCGGTAATTGCTGAAGTATTTAAAAAAAAACTCCACTAATTATGGTATTTCCTGGATATTTCGGGATTTTCTGTGGTATTTTTGGATAACTCTACAAATTAAGGGATTTCCTGGATATTTCGGGAAGTTCTGTGGTATTTCTGGATAACTCTACTAATTACGGGATTTCCAGGATATTTCGGGAATTTCTGAGGAAATTCGGGATGAATCTACCAATTACGGGATTTCCTGGATCTTTTGGGAATTCCGAGGTATTTCGGGATGATTCTACCAATTACGGGATTTCCTGGATATTACGCGAATTTCTGTGGAAATTCAGAATGAATCTACTAATTACGGAATTTCCTGTATATTTCGGGCATTTCTGAAATATTTCAGAAAGACTCTACTAATTACGGGATTTCCTGGATATTTCGGGAATTTCTGAGGAATTTCTGGATAACTCTACAAATTAAGGGATTTCCTGGATATTTCGAGAATTTCTGAGGTATTTCGAAATGTCTCCACTAATTGTGGTATTTCCTGGATATTTTAGAAATTTCTGATTTATTTCGTGATGACGCTACTAATTACGGGATTTCCTGGATATTTCGGGAATTTCTGAGGAAATTCGGGATGAGTATACTAATTACGGAATTTCCTGGATCTTTCGGTAATTGCTGAGGTATTTAAAAAAAAACTCCAATAATTATGGTATTTCCTGGATATTTCAGGAATTTCTGTGGTATTTTTGGATAACTCTACAAATTAAGGGATTTCCTGGATATTTCGGGAATTTCTGAGGTATTTCTGGATAACTCTACTAATTACGGGATTTCCTTGATATTTCTGGAATATCTGAGGAAATTCGTGACGACTCTACCAATTACGGGATTTCCTGGATCTTTCGGGAATTTCTGGGGAAATTCGGGGTAACACCAATAATAACGGAATTTCCTGTATATTTCGGGAATGTCTGAAGTATTTCTGGATAACACTACTAAATAAGGGATTTCCTGGATATTTCGGGAATTTCTGAAATATTTCAGAAAGACTCCACTAATTATGGTATTTCCTGGATATTTCGATAATATCTGAGGAAATTCGGGATGAATCTACCAATTACGGGATTTGCTGGATATTACGCGAATTTCTGTGGAAATTCGGGATGAATCTACTAATTACGGGATTTCCTGGATATTTCGGGAAATTCTGAGAAATTTCTGGATAACTCTACAAATTAAGGGATTTCCTGGATATTTCGGGAATTTCTGAGGTATTTCGAAACGTATCCACTAATTGTGGTATTTCCTGGATATTTCAGAAATGTCCGATTTATTTCGGGATGACGCTACTAATTACGGGATTTCCTGGATATTTCGGGAATTTCTGAGGTAGTTCTGGATAACTCTACAAATCAAGGGATTTCCTGGATATTTCGGGAATTTCTGAGGTATTTCGAAATGTCTCCACTAATTGTGGAATTTCCAGGATATTTCGGGAATTTATGAGGTATTTCGGGATGACGCTACAAGTTACGGGATTTCCTGGATATTTTTTATTTTAATACCATGTTTTAATATATTAATATTTTTGTCTTCAATATAATTTTTGTTGACTATTTCGTGTTTTTGTTTTCTGTCAATACTTATTTTTACAGTATCTTTGTTTTTAATTCTTCTTTATAATTTTGAGATTCTTCTATTACATTTTCTTTCGATATTGTATTTTTTTCAATATTTTGTCCCAAACCTTGTTTTAATCGCGAGCGAAGCGAGCGTTTTTGGCTAGTAATCGAGTAAAATCTTATCTACGAGTACCTAAGAGTATCTTATCTAAGAGTATCTTTCCTACGATATTCACTACCTATCGAGCCTTCAGCTCTTCGATTATAAAAGTCAAACCCTTGCTTATCCTACAGATCCTATCTAGATCTTAAGACGACGCCCAGGTAGAAGGAACATTGTCTACAGAGAATCATGGCTATACTGTAGATAATGTTAAAATTTAGTACACATTAGGCAGAAAACATTTTTTTACAACTTCCTGTCGAGCTACAAGTTATTCATTCGTGTCAAAAAGTTAATACTTTTAAGAAATGGTCATCGGCACATCGTCTACTGGAAAGTCCACATGCCATTCTGCTTGAGTTAGATAAAAAAGTCGTAATTTCCTGGAGACGATGTCCAGGTGGTCAGAGTGACCTCCAGGTCAACTGGACATCGTCTACTGGAAAGTCTACATGCCATTCTGCTTGAGTAGGTAAAAAAGTTGTAATTTCCTGGAGACGATGTCCAGGTGGACAGGGTGACCTCCAGGTCATCTGGACATCGTCTACTGGAAACTCCACATGTTATTCTGCTTTGAAAAAAAAAAGTTTAAAAAAGATATAATAAAAGTTAACTGTAGGTAAAAGCGGTTAACTATTGTAGGGTACTGAAAAAAAAGTCTTATCTTAGCTCGTTAATATAATAGAGGATTTATTGTCGTTTTCGTAAGTATATACCTGCTGTTTAAAAAAATTGTCAACTTAATAGTTAGCTCTGTGGGGCTATTCAGCTTGCATGCCAGCATCAGCGAGATCAATCCCATAAGCAGGTCTATTCATAGGTCTAGCAGCAATATCGTACCCTTCAGCATGCTACAAACCAGGAGCTGTATTGGGTCTAGGAACTGCGTTAAGTCGACCAGCTTCATTTAGTGCAGGAGCTATGTTGGGTTGAGCAGCAGCTGCATTGGGTGCAGGAACTACGTTTGGTCGAGCAGCAGCTGCTTTTGGTATAGGAACTCATTGGGTTGAGCAGCTATGTCCACAGCTGCATGAACACGTACAGCATTGCCTGCAGCTTCTTCGACTCCTTCAGGACGACTAGCAGCTAAAATTTAAAAAATTATCAATTTTGTTTCAAAATTTTGAAATTTAAATCCGAAAAATACATGCAAAGGATTTAATTTTTTTACTTTTAAAATATAAATGAATCAAGACGTATTACTAAAAGTTTTTTAAGTACTCAAGCAGAGCTAATTAATCAAAAGGTAAATTAAAACTAAAAGAAGGTGACTATCCCGTGTAAAAAAAGTATGGGGAACGTCTGGGAAAAGTCTGGCTTACAAAGTCTTGGCAAAGTCTAGCTGGTGAGACTATCCCATATTTTTTACCAGACTTAATATATTTTATTTTAAAATTCTGGGAGAATTTAACCAGACTTTTCCCGTACATTTTTCCAGACTTTATAATTATTTTTGAAAGTTTGGGATAATTCAACCAGGCTTTTTGCTGCACATTTTGAGACTTTACAATTATTTTTAAAAGTCTGTGAAATTCGACCAGACTTTCTCCCAGACTTCCCCTCGTCGAATCTTCGTTGCACTGGATCTACCAAACATAAAATTTATATTGTATCTAATTAATAGAACAATACATTGTTGACATATTTTGAGCTATCGAACTCACAAAACCACCAGATACATATCGTGTATCTCGCGACAACAAACTGATGAAATGGTTAGGGTACAAAACAATATGAAAACGAACTTCAATTTGATGATTGTATTTTTATAATTGTAACCTAACCATTTCATCAGTTTGTTGTCGCGAGATACACGAAAAACATTAGTGACTTTTTTCATATATGATAGATAAGTATCTGGTGGTTTTGTGAGTTCGATAGCTCAAAACATGACGACGATGTATTGTTTCTATTAATTAGATACTATATAAATTTTATTTTTGGAAGATGCAATGCGACGAAGATTCGACAAGGGGGAAGTCTGGGAGAAAGTCTGGTTGAATTCTACCAGACTTTCAAATTTATTATAAAGTCTAGCAAAATGTACGGGAGAATTCTAGTTAAATTCTCCCAGACTTTTAAAATAAAATACATTAAGTCTGGCAAAAAGTATGGGATAATCTCACCAGCTACATTTTGCCAAGACTTTATAGGCCAGACTTTTCCCAGACGTTCCCCATACTTTTTTTTACACGGGTATAGTGGAAATCCGAGATTGCAAATGCCAGTGCACATGGAAATCCAAGATAGTGCAAAAAATGTGTATAATAAAAAAATGAAAATATGTATATAATAAAATAAGTTTTTAAATAAATCAAGAAATAATATTAAAATTTTTGTTAAGCACTCAAGTTAAGGCAATTATTGAGATTTTAATAGGTCTGAGAGGAGAGCAGAGAAATAAATTAAACTAATATCATCTTTTTAATCAATAAACACTTATTTAATTTATAATTTTCATCCAACTAATTATAAAACAACTAACTAAGGATATTCAGTTTATTATTGAGAAAGAAAACCAAACAACCACAAATGCGTCCGTCGCGTGGGATCACTCAAGAACGAGTGAGAGGAAGCGAGAGAGCGGCCCCCGTGCCGCGCACGCTTGCTTCGCAGGCCCGAGAGCTCCACGGTCGGTGGAGGGGAGCCTCGCTTCGAGCAGCTCGACTGAGTGTGCTTGCTCCTTAACATCCAACACTCCCTCCCGAGCAAATTAATTCCAGGTGATAACCATCCATCACATCAATCCTTAGTTTTCTCTGAGGTATCTAAAAAAAACAAAGAGTTAATTTATGAAATTAATATTCAGGAGCAATTCAGTCAAGCGTGCATGTGATTCGAAAGACAGCACTTTCGTGATTATATCAGCAATTTGTTTCTCATACAAACACACTCTCTTACATAATCTCTTTTAACTTCGGTCATATGTCTTAATTTATCAGTACAACTGACTTGTGCACTAGCTTCAGCTGATTGGTTATCGCAGAAGCTGTCTACGTCACGCGCGCCTTCTCTCGTGAAGTGGCTCCCGCGAACCACCGACCTGTCTACCCGGGCGGAATTTGTCACGAGAGAGGGAAAAAGAGGAACGCTTCCTCTCCTGGACCGTACCACGTAAATAGGGAAACTATCAACGGGACACGCGGGTCCAACGTGGTGCACCACTCACCTTTGTATTCACGAGACACCGCTCGAAATATGTTGAAACGGCGGGAACGAAAGTGCGTGATCTTCCCGTCAATCTCTCTTTCTCTCTCACTCCTTTGGGCGAATTGGCCTCGATCTTCCGTCTTTTCCGTGGACGGAATCCGGAATGGTGGAGGCGTACGGCTTTGCTCGGCGTGCTGGGTCACACCCACGCTTCTCCGATAAAACATGATAACAGAGACCGTTATCTCGGCCTGTATTTACACCGTGCACGCGCTATATCGATACTCCCAGCTGGGCGCGCACGATTCTCGCGCGTTCGAGCGCGCGCTGCGCTGTATATCCTCTTTCGCGTTGCTTACCTGATCGGTAACTCGCTTACCGTTATACTACTTAAACATAAAAGTTCTGCTGCTGATTGTTAAACTTAATTTTGTTTTTACCATTTTCAGTAGTCATAAATAATGGACGAGGCTTATTTTTTCCCTTAAAACTTCTAACGAGATCACCTTATCATCAATCAAACAAGTTACTATTTTCTCGATTGTGTACGTTTCAATACTATGCAAATCATGCATTATATCAACATAGACGTTTTCAGTAATGTAAAACTTATCAAGTTGATGAAAAATACAATTTTCTTTTACACCACTATCGGAGGGTTTATTGAGAAGAATATCAGACTCATAATTTATCGCGAGTTCTTAAGCTGAATTAATTTTCAATGCTAAATTTTTCACAGGTATGTTTGGATCTAGTGCAAATTCTGCAATAATAATTTGATTGAAAAGACTGATTAAAGCCACATATTGTGTTGACTCTTAAGTTATCCCCAAGGATTAACGGACATGCGAAGAAAATTTTATTATTTAATCCATTAATATTTACACTGATGCCGTTTCGCGATAAAATGTTTAAATCTTCGATAGCTTTTTTAAAAACCGCTTCATTTCCAACAGTTTTTAAATGTTTTGCATGAACTATTGTAGAAAGCAAAATGTTTTCAGATTTACGTGTCATATGAGGAGGCAAACACCCTAGACTAACGTATACACCGCCAAGCTTATGTTCCCCAACATGACTTGCTAAAGGATTGCCACATTCGAATTCATCGAAGTATAAATATAAGGGCAAAACTAATTTGTTTGGATCATTATATTTCTGTTTCCACATTCGGCCTTGCATAATATTGCACAGATTCTATTCATTTGGACGAATTTGATTATCATATTTAAGCATTTCATTCAGAATGCCCGGTTTCGACAAATAAGATTTTAATGTCTTTTTTAATGGAATATAAGCTGCATATAATTCTTCTTCTATAAAATTTACGGTGTTATTTAAATCACGGTGTAAGAAAGAGAGGTGGATCGACTGCCTTACCCCCACCACTAAACTGCTGTAACGCTTATTGAAGCCCTTCGCTTTGCCTCCGCGCGACGGCGCCACAGGAAAAATGTACTATTTAATCACACATACAGTCAGCCACAGATATTGCGTCGTAGTGTGTGCGCTACACATGAACACTATACAGTACACTATCGTAGTGTGTGTGAATGAGCAATAGTTTCTGTATAGTATACGCACTAACATTTAGCGCGCAGCAGAATTTCGTTGATTTTATATTCAATTAATTAATAATATGGATGTTTCTTACAAATATTATTATTTTAAAAACTAAATAAATAAAATTAAAATATGTTATTTATTGTTTAAGGAGATATGATACTTCTAGAAACCCAAACAATTTAAAAACTTACGAGTTAAAAAATCTGAAAAAATTCACAGATAAGGTTGAAAGAAAACAGAATACCGTTGCAGAACGATTTTTACAAAATAATTAATTTTGTATTAATTATTACTTATCACTTTCGCCAGTAATGATTAGGTGTTAGATTGATCTTTGCGGCAGCACATAAATCTCGTTCACTTAGTGATAAAAAATTTTTAAACCGTTGCAGAGATATTTTTTGAAAAATTCAACCCATTCTTAATTAAAAAATAAATGAAGATTCCAATTTTTTACTTTAACATCTCGTAAAGCTACGGCAGAGTCGACTTTTTAACAAATTAAAATATTAAAAAAATGTAATGATAATCTCTATTGCAAGGTTCTACATCACCTTAAATCGACAGAGTATACTTATCTATCATTTTTGACAGTTATCATATTCAAATTATAAAATGACAAATTCATCAAAACAAATCGTCGATAATAGGCGGGACGTACATACAGTACCGTTCAATAACTTTTGCCACCCTTTCAATAAAATTACCAAAACTTCTAAGTTTTATATCTCGACTTCTTGTAGTCGTGAAAAACCCTGTGGGTGCACATTTTAAAGATTTTTGTAAGATCTTTAAAACTGCGTGTGTTACGTAGCTTAATTATCGTTTTTTAACAAACTGTAACGACTAATATAAAAAATAAAATTCAGTATTTTTTTAACTGACTTTAGTTCGAATTATTTTTAAAGGGAGTAATTGTACTTAAAATCTGACTGTACCATTTGAAACCTAGTTTCAAAATCTACAAAATGCATGTCCTAGTAAATTTTTTGTGTCCACTTTTTATGGGTAATATATAAATTTATGTAAAAACGGACACTTTTAAATAAAGCATTGAATCTTGGACAATTTCGACTTTACAAAGAAACTTTAAATAGAAAAGTTGTTGCTTTTTTAGTCAAGAAACCGAGTACAAAATTATAAAACAATTATAAAAAATTGAACGAGATTTATGTGCTGCCGCAAAGATCAATCTAACACCTAATCATTTCTGGCGAAAACTGATAATTAATAATTAATATAAAATTAATTATTTTGTAAAAATCGCTCTGCAACGGTATTCTGTTTTCTTTCAACATTATTATCTGTGAATATTTTCAGATTGTTAATCTCATAAGGTTTTAAATTGTTTGGGTGTCTCGAAGTAGGTCCCTTCAATTTGGGTATCACATCTCCTTAAACAATAAATAACATATTTTAATTTTATTTATTTAGTTTTTAAAATAATAATATTTGTAAGAAACATCTATATTATTAATTAATCAAATATAAAATCAACGAAATTCTGTTGCGCGCTAAATGCTAGTGCGTATACTATACAGAAACTATTGCTCATTCACACACACTACGATGAACTGTATAGTGTTCATGTGCAGCACACACACTACGACGCAATATCTGTGGCTGACTGTATGTGTGATTAAATAGTACATTTTTCTTGTGGCACCGTCGCGCGTAGGCAAAGCGAAGGGCTTCAATAAGCGTCACAAAGAGTGGGGGGTAGTCGTACCATCTCTCTTTCTTACACCGTGATTTAAATGAACAAAAGCATTATCTTCCCCTATCCTAAACAACTGTGGTGCTACATATTGACTATCATTTGCATAAGTTTGAAAACGTAAGTACTCATTAGAGAATTTGAGAAAAAGGTTTTTGTTTTTTTTCTAAAATAAATAGCATTTTACTGCATGATTTAGAACTCTCCGTACTGCCAAGTTTTTTTTTCACTTTATAGTTTGTGAAAATGGTATAAATACACTGTCTAAATAATTTGAAAATGACTAATAATAAAATCTACAGATTTGCGTGAAAGCAATGGACTATTGTAAAACGCTAAGGTTAATTTAATCATTTCCTTATGGAGCATATCTCTACTCATAAAGTTTTGTGAACCAAACATATTAAACGACATGTTTATTTACGTTTAGAAACTAAATATAAAGTGACAATTATGTGAACAATCTTTTGAATAAAAATAATAAATAATTCATGACTAGGTTTAATTAATTAATTAATCTAATTTGCGTAAATTTTCAATTAACTCAATAACACCCCTGTTAATTTCAGGTACATCAATATTTAACACAAATTTGACCAGAAAGTGCCGAATATGTTTGGATGTATGGGAAAAATCTGTATGCAGAACTTTAACGACCATTAAAAATATATCAAAAGCGAGAACTGGAGATGCAACTTGATACATAAAATTATGTACAATAATGTAAGACGATGTAATTTTGCTTAACGTTTCGCCATTAAGAATAACGTATGGTTTTACCACGAGTTTATGGTGAATATGAAGCTGTTTTAATTTTGAGCACCTTCTAATACAAGTGAAAAGTTTTCCGTTTCCTAAAATGTAAAGGCAGAATAAGAAAAAATTACAATAAATATTAACATGCGCAAAAATTATACCTTTATATGTATAAAAAAGCTCGATTCTACTTCAGTTTTTTCAGGGTACCAGTTTTTTCCACCCTTCGATCTTACTGTCTTCTTTACAATTTTTTTAACCCATTAAGTCTCAAAATGACATTTTTTAATCACGGTTTTCAACGGCTGCACTATCTGATAAAAAAAGCTGTAAAAAATTTGAAAAATAGTGTTTCCGACGTAAAATTAACTGACCTTTCAGAATATGATATTCATTTTTTCAAAAAGTGCACCTTTCACGGGCTATTTAGGTTTTTCTGCAAAATTAACGCGAATTTTCGAACCTCTTTTATTTTTATCGAACGTTTTCGTATTGAAATCTCATAAGGATTCTTGTTATAACTATGAAAACCACGTCAAATGATCCTAAACTTGAAGTTAAATCATTGACAATTGTCAAATTTTATGTGGAAATACACAAAATGGCGGCCTAAAGATAGAAAAAATGTCAAAATCTTGAGGAATTTTTTACTCAAAAACGATGGACTTTAGGAAAAAATTTTTTAGAATAAAAAGTTCTTAGAATTCATCAAAAAATACGCTGGAATTTTTTCAGAAATTTTCGACAACTTTTTGGATTTTACAAAATTGCAAATTTTTTGAAAATTTAATAAAGTCGTTACAAAATTCTGAAAAAATTCCAGCGTATTTTTTGATGAATTCTAAGAACTTTTTATCCTATAAAATTTTTTTCTAAAGTCCATCGTTTTCTAATAAACGTTCACTGAAGTCTATTTTTGTCTATTATTTACGAATTTTGCGTTATGGTTCGTTATTGTATTACTGTTTATTTCTGATTTCATATGGGATGTAACAATATTTTTTCACATTATTTTATTTTATTCTATCAATGTCTTGTTTTATGAAGATACGTCATTTGAAAGAAATTGCAATTTTGTGGCAAATCTCCAAAAAACCTATTTTTTTCAATGTTCTGTATTATCGACCATGAAATTTATCAGTAATATTAAAAAACAGATAAAAATAATAAAAAATATATACTGTAAAGAAATATTTTTCAATAAAATAATGTGAAAAAATATTGTTACATCCCATATGAAATCAGAAATAAACAGTAATATAATAACGAACCATAACGCAAAATTCGTAAATAATAGACAAAAATCGACTTCAGTGAACGTTTATTAGAAAACGAAGGACTTTAGAAAAAAATTTTATAGGATAAAAAGTTTTTAGAATTTATCAAAGAATACGCTGGAATTTTTTCAGAATTTTTTGACGACTTTATTAAATTTTCAAAAAATTTGCAATTTTGAAAAATCCAAAAAGTTGTCGAAAATTTCTGAAAAAATTCCAGCGTATTCTTTGATGAATTCTAAGAACTTTTTATTTCATAAAATTTTTTCCTAAAGTCCATCGTTTTTGAGTAAAAAATTCCTCAAGATTTTGACATTTTTTCTATCTTTAGGCCGCCATTTTGTATATTTCCACATGAAATTTGACAATTGTCAATAATTTAACTTCAAGTTTAGAATCATTTGACGTGGTTTTCATGGTTATAACAAGAATCCTTATGAGATTTCAATACGAAAACGTTCGATTAAAAAAAAAAAGAGGTTCGAAAATTCGCGTTATTTTTGCAAAAAAAACCTAAATAGCTCGTCAAAGGTGATTTTTTGAAAAAATAAATATCATATTCTGAAAGATCAGTTAATTTTACATCGGAAACACTATCTTTCAAATTTTTTACAGCTTTTTTTATCAAATAGTACAGTCGTTGAAAACCGTGATTAAAAAATGTCATTTTGGGACTTAATGGGTTAAACAGGTTTGGCAGTAATTTATAAGTTAATATCGAAATTTTGTCTAAGAAGTGAATCAGGTAGATTATTTTTTTTGCAATAAAATATAATAGTTTTATTAAAATTACTTATTACCGTCATTAACTAAACAATCGCTATTACTTTTAATAATATCTTTTATAAGTTTGTCCTGCTTTTTCGTTTGCGGTAATTGTATGATTTTTCGAGCAACCGTAGGCCAATTTCTTTGAAACAGATTATTTGAACTATTAAAAAATGTAATAAAATCTTGCTGAATCTATAAAAAAATTTTTATTAAATAAAACATTCATAAAATCCGAATAAAATGTTTAAAAAATACAATAGCTCACAAAGATATATCCTTCTGGATTTTGCAAATTAGAAAACTTTTCTAAAATAGTTATCTAATTATTTTCTTGGAAAAACTGCTGCCTCTCAATTGCTGTGTCACTCCATAGTTTCTTATAGTTGTCATCAAAAATTAAAACCTGTTTGTGAACTTCCAAAAATTGATCAAAGTAATGAATTGCTGAAATATATAAATAATCGATGCTTCTTTTTTAGTCCAATTTAATTCAAAATATCTTAAAGATAATTTATGGATTATTAATTGTTTTAGTACCATCGGGTGACTTTCTTTTATTGGGGCGTACTGTAGACTGTATCAAATTGGTATTTCTCGCTTTCTCACGAAGATATTCGTACTGACCTTGAAGAGTATCGCAAGCAGAACTTTTTTCTGAAGACCTCGTATAAACCCCTCTTTTTAATAGCCAACAAACAATTGTGCAAGACTTGTGGCAAAAAATTCTAGTCTATCTGGTTTTATACTATTTACAGGTAATAGATTAGTACAAAAAGATAAAAATTTACTTACGATTGACAAAAATATTATCATTATAGTTAAAAATCATACAAATTTACTATTCATTTACAAAGTTTCCAAAGATTTTTTTTACAAAGTTCAATAGGTAAACTTAAAGAAAACATTGATAAGTAAAAGAAAATTTAATAATATAACCTTATAAAAAATAACGTTTAAACTGAATCATATTTAGTAATAATTACTACAACTTAATTTTTACTACTGAATGTGTGACAAAATATTGACTTTCTACTAATTTTCGCTGCACTTGCACGCTTTAATTTACGATTTAATATTAATATTTTTACAACGTGCAAGCTTTATAATTTTTTGTTATAGCTTATATTTTATATAAATAAGTATATACGTACGTCCAACTTTTAGTCTTATATACTTCGTGTAAAATAACTAGTTTGGATACCACTAAAACCGAGAAATACGTTCTCCCTTTCGCTTCAAGAAGATTTTTTCGATACCCCTTATTCGACTCAAAATCAAAAAAATGAAGCTGCAACTCTCCTTCTGGATAACTTTTTAGAATTTGATAAATATAATTCTCATGTCGATCTTGTTTCGGAATATTTGTTAATTGTTGTTTCTCTGATAATTAACTGAAAGAATGAAAAACAACTTTTTAAATAATGTTTTTTTGTAATTTATGATAATCAATTTATCATATCATGCATAACTTATTAAATCGTTCGACACAGACAAATCCAATATATGACAGACTTCGTTGTCGTAATTTATTTTTCTATTTTAATTAAACACCTACTAAAAACTATAAAATTATTTGAATAACACTTACGAATCATAGAGGTTGTGTTTTCCAAGCGGCTACCGGAAAAATTCCTGACGGCTCTTGGAAATATTGTTTAACCTATACGCCCGCAATAATTCGGTGGCACCACTGAAAAAGTACGCTATAGCGCTCGGAATTATTGCACCTTAGCGACGGCGGATTAATTATGCGATCATTACGCCAGAATCATTCTGGCATTTTTCTCTCCGTGAAGCTGATTATTTCCAAAATTATTTGTATCGTCGAGCTGAGTGTTTGTGAATAGACTCACAGACTCACCGGTTTTATTTTTATTTCTGCGGCTGAGGCTTTTCCTTTACTCGATTCTGCCATCTGCCTCGACCCCGGCCTCGATTTCGGCCTCTGTCAGCCTTAAAATATTTCTATTTCGTATCGCCTACAGGACCGTCGCGTCGTTGTTTCGGCGTTTTACTCCGCATTTAAAATTATCTCTTTTATCAAAACGAGTTGAATTTGAAAATTCATACCTTCTCTGACGCTCATTTTCACGAAGGATTTCTTCCAGCTGTTTCTCCGTGTAAGGGCAGTCGGCACTCACATGACCTTCGTACCTCTTGCAGCGGAAGCACATTTTTCCGCTTCTTGTGCACTCACTGCTGTGGTGAGCCTTATTCCCGCAGTTGTAGCAGATCATGTTAGGATAGGCACCATGTATGCCTTCGTTCCAGCTGTACCATCCTTCTGCCCGGCCAGTTTATCATTTCGAGCTGCTTCCTGCTGAACAATATAATCTTTTAATTGATTCATTGTTAATAATTTTCCGGTCGCATTTTTATTTATGAATTCAGTTTCCCTCACTCGAGGGAGATTAGTTACAATCGCTTCGAAAAACGCGTCTCTTACTTCAATTTCAGAGAGTTCAGGTGTATCAGGTAGTTTATTGTATTTTCGAACTACATCATCGAATCTATCCCAAAAGACAGACGCCTTTTCCTGATTTGGATTATATCTAAGGCTGTGTAGCCTTTTCCTCAAGCTAGTCGTCGTTAAGCTCGTCTCGTTTTCTTTTATATGTTTAATTTTATTAAGCAGTTCAACAGGATCTCGAATATGAATTATTTTTGAGTGATAAGAATTATCTATACGATTTATAAGAATATCTCGAACTCTTACCGGATCCTTTTTAACTCTTTCGTCATTAAATCTTCAAGCTGAATCTACAGTAGGATCAATTATATAAATCAAATCACAAATAGTAAGTTTCGAGTTTACATAATCCATAAAAGAATCCATATCCAAATTGGTTGTTAATTTATATTCTCTCCTATTTATATATGGGGTATTCCACGTGAAGTGGTCCGATCAAAATTTTAAAATGCGCTAAATTTTGGGTACACATTGCAAATGTTTTTCAGAATACAGAAAAAAATTTTTAGGTACTGGAATTTATTAGTTCAAAAGTTATTCTAACCTCAAAAAGTGAACTTTTTCCAGTTTTTTTCAACACCAGCTGGGTTCATCGCTATTTAACTCAAAATCTATCAACTTTTACTATAGAACATTATATGTAACATTCGTTGCTAATTATGTCTAGAATTTATCCTTTTGGGTTAGAATTTCTAATCTCAAGGTAAATGTTAGATAAACTACATGTCAATATTCAACTTGAAAAAAATCTAACTTCGCCACAATTGATTTTTTTATCCAAAAGTCCAAAAGAAAGCTTGGAGCAATACCTTTCAAATGGTCTGTAGCATTACTATGGCCTTTAATTCTGCAAAAAGTTATGACAGTTTAAAGAAAGACAAAAAATTCACAAAAATTAACATGGTATTTTCCATTTAAATTTTTAAAAAAATTTCTTGTGTCTTTAAATTGTCATAACTTTTTACAGAATTGAAGGCCATAAAAATGCTACAGATCATTTGAAAGGTATTGCTCTAAGTTTTCGTTTGGACTTTTGGATAAAAAAATCAATTGTGGCGAAGTTAGATTTTTTTCAAGTTGAATATTGACATGTAGTTTATATAACATTTACCTTGAAATTAGAAATTCTAACCCAGAAGGATAAATTCTAGACATAATTAGCAACGAATGTTACATATAATGTTCTATAGTAAAAGTTGATAGATTTTGAGTTAAATAGCGATGAACCCAGCTGGTGTTGAAAAAAACTGGAAAAAGTTCACTTTCTGAGGTTAGAATAACTTTTGAACTAATAAATTCCAGTACCTAAAAATTTTTTTCTGTATTCTGAAAAACATTTGCAATGTGTACCCAAAATTTGGGGCATTTTAAAATTTTGATCGGACCACTTCACGTGGAATACCCCATATATATTACCTTATCCGATGCTGTGGCTTGGGCGGACTTCTTAACATCCAGCTGATAACCTTTTTCCTCATCTACCCAGTTCTTAACCTTACTCTCCATCCAGCTAAGCCTTTCATCTATATCATACTTGTGCTTTATAAGCTCGCTAGTCACACTATCTCGATCTTGGTAGGTTGACTGCACGAGCGAGTCAAAATCTGACTGAATATTCTTTTTAAAGTTTTCATTCTCAGCTTCCAGCTTTTGAACTCGTTCCATCAATTCTGAAAAGTCAAAATCAAAATCAGCATCTGAACCATTTGAATTATTTTTAACGTCAACATTTTCAACTGTTGAATTAAGAGGGTAATTTTCTCTTTTTAAACCAAAATCAAACTTTGCTGTCCTCAAGGGACAATGGACGTTGACGAATTTTATACAGATCCAAATAACCTTTTGTTCTGATTTTATAACTGGGGTGGATTTATTACCTTATAACTTCGAACTTAATTGATTAATCAAGCTATCATCCTTTTCCTTATCATCGAGCTTTCCGTCCGTTTTGTCGTCAAGCTTATCAGAAGACTCCAGCTATGAAGACTGAGTCTCCCCATGTTGGTTTGAGGATGACTCCTCTACTAAAGCCACCTCTTCAGTCCTAGCACGTACGACTTCCCTCTTGACAGAAGCCAATGTCTCCTTCTCGATGGTTGAGTTGTCTGCAATTTATTTTATAAATAAATATTTATTTTCTTAACGAACGCAATCAAGAAAACAATATTTTATCACAGCGGTGTTATTTATTTTACGAGCAACCATTCAGTTGACGAACACAATCAAAAGAACGATGCTTAACACCTGATTTCAATTTTTAATATTTCCTATGATCTCACAGCACACACAATGCAGCAGCGACAATATACACTACACTGCGTGTGCCGACCAACACTTCAATTTGGATCTGTTTGCATGCAATTTCATTATTTAATTTAATTAATTTTATAATTTAGTCAGGCGACATCTAATAATTTTTCCAACTGATTTAAGGAAACTCGACGAGCTTTACCTATGTTATATATTTCGCCTCCTGACATTTTTAGGTATACGATCTCATCCTAATCCATATCCACAAATATGGACTCGTCCGGGTGTCGTTCCGTCAGTCCGAGCTCGTTGTCTTGTATGAGCAGGAATAGTCCCAGATTCCTTTCATCTGTTAAATTAGTTTATTTTACAGATAACTGTTTTCAAAATTTTCATCAAGCTGTTTTTCTAGTTCACTTAATTTAATTTTATTCCAACGTATTTAGTCTAATTTTATTCGAATTTATTTAATTTAATTTTATTCCAATTTATATAATCTAATTTTATTCGAGTTTATTTAATTTAATTTTATTCCAACTTATTTAATCTGAGTTTATTCTAATTTATTTAATTTAATTTCATTCCATCTTATTTAATCTAAATTTATTTGAATTTATTTAATTTACTTTTACTTCATCATCATTCTGAATTTTTAGTCGAATTTAACGTAACGATATCTACGTATTTTACGTTCGAGCTAATGGCGGCCAAAAGGATAATTAATCTTCCTTAGCAACAACGCGCACCGACTTGCTCTCTTCACCTACCAATACAAAGGAGGGAGAGAGAGAGAAAGAGAGACAGAAACAAATATGGCGCGCGTCCGCGCTATTTACCTCACTTCCTGCCTTTTCCGTCCGTTACGCGCCGCCATTTTAGATTTCTTAAGAATTCACCTCCAACAGAAATTTTACTTAAGCTTGCTATAAAATATAATCAATCTTAGACACACGAGTTTCCCGGTTAATTTTCACTCTAGATTCATCGTCTTAATTTTACACGTCGAAATCGAGAATTTACTTCGTTGAAAAATCCAGCTTGTACATCACACGCGATCGCGCACATTTTAAATGTATTATCCACTTACCTTTTGATTTCGGCATGTTAAAACCAAGCTTTCTTCATTTTTCCTACTTCCAGCTTTACAAGTGATAATAATAAAAAAAACTCGGGCAACCACTCGTGGTCCGTACAGAAAATCCTCCTCCGTCGAGTTGAAAATAATCTCCAAGTTGCAGAACACAAACCAAGAAACCGAATCTTCACTGCACTCCCGAGCACGTCTTCTCCCTCACTCTCAAACCTACAGACCTCTCAGCGCGCAGTGGAAGCGTGCTGGGCCCATAACCTATTGAGATTTTATTAGGCCTGAGAGGAGAGGAGAGAAATAAATTAAACTAATATTACCTTTTTAATCAATAAACACTTATTTATTTTATAATTTTAATCCAACTGATTATAAAACAACTAACTAAGGATATTCATTTTATTATTGGGAAAGAAAACCAAACAACCACAAACGCGTCCGTAGCGTAGGAGCGCTTAAGAACGAGTGAGAGGAAGCGAGAAAGCGGCTCCCGCGCATCAGCGCCGCGCACGCTTGCTTCGCAGGCCCGAGAACTCGAGAGCTCGAAAGCTTAGTGGTCGGTGGAGGGGAGCCTCGCTTCGAGCAGCTCAACTGAGTGTGCTCGCTTCTTAACATCCAACAGCAATAAATCAAAATGTAAAGTAAAACTATACGAGATTGCAAATATCGGTGCACGTGGGAATTTGAGAGAGTAAAAATGTGTATAATAAAAAAATGGAAATATGTATATAATAATAAAATAAGTTTTTAAATATATCACAAAATAATATTAAAATTTATGTTAAGCACTCAAGTCAATAAATCAAAATGTAAAGTAAAACTAAAAGATGGTGTCTAGCCGGTGCACGTGAAGATTTTAGATAATGTAAATATGTAGCAAATATGGCAATATATATAAAAAAAATAAGTTTTAACAATTTTTAATTATAATTTTAACAAAATATGTACTTACCTATTTCAAGGAGCTGCATTTCTTCATCAATCTCAAAATCAGCCATCTCTACGTCGCCAAATTGTATTCCGTGAGCCATTGTGTTCACTCTTCAGGGTACCCGCGAAAAAGAAGAACCGGATTGAGGCAGGAATAAGTAAAGCCATGTAGTTTGCAGACGTGTATGTAAGGGTATTTCTACATTTTTATCATTCTTCCGCTTGTTCCTTTTCATTCGTTCTCTTTCAATTCGTTCTGTTCCACGATTGTTCAGTTACATTAACAAAGTGAAGTTATAAAAACGCATGAATTGTGAAAGAGTATTTAGTTTTAGTCGTAAGTTAAAAGATTAGTAATAAAATAAAGACAGTTTGAACCACGATTGCTAATAGAACGATTATTATTAAGAAAAAAATAACAAGTTCATTAAATTGTATTTTTTAAAAGCAGGAATGGAACGGAACAGTAACGCATGGGCTGTTTAGTTTGAAGGAATCGCACCGCGTGCAATTTTGTACAATCTGAAATCTCCTTTATGTGTCATCTCTTTATATATACCTATAGTTACGGAGTTATGGTTACTAATCACTACAAAGTAGTGTTGTTTTCAGTTTTTTAATTGACACAACATCTTCTGAATATCTTCTTTGGTTCTCTTTTTTTAATATTAACTTGCCCACATTTGGCATGATATTTAATGTCTATTTTAACCTTCTTTGGAGACAGTTTTAATCAATTACTCATCTCATCACTCTGAATAGTAAGTTTGATTTTTTTAATGATAGTTGATTTTTTTAGCTAAGCGTAAATTGAATTTAAAAGTATAAAGAAGTATAAATATTTAACTGTAATTTTAAAGTTCCTTAAGCTCATCACTACAGGTTTCATTAAAAAATAAACAATGTACTTCCATTGGATCAGCATCCACTTTTATAATATTAATAATTATATCAGAATTTTATTTATTTATTAATTTCTTTATTTATTCCAGAGTTACATAATAACATTTACATAATTGTATTCTTTATACAAATGTGTCACTGAAAAACTGTACGATTGTCTAAAAACGGTTCACAAAGTTTGCAATTATACATATATTTGAATGAGCAGGTGCTTTATTATAATATGTTCTTTCAAATTCGTCCTTTACATTTCACTTGCAAATGGTTAGTCGATCGATAACTAAAGTTCTATTTCATTGATAAGGTATAAAATCTAATTACTGGGTTAAAAAAACTAATTTCTCATCAGATGCTCAATATCTACAATTTTTTTAAGTTAACTATAATTGATATCTGTTTCAATGCCAGTTGCAACGAATGTTTTAGATTTTATAGTATTATGACTGCAATTTGTTTCGACCAATTTTATTTCTTTACAGATATTTACTAAACTAAATGGTTAATAGCTTTATCGCAACTATAAATTTATTATTTATTATGATTAATTAAATTTCATATTAGACTTATATTTTACATGTAGGTAGGAGTGATACATTAATTTTGAGGAAGCTACATGCTAATGTTTAAGTAGTTAGCAAAGATTTTTGCCTAGTATTAAACAATTACAATGCTTTTTTTATATTACTCGAGTAACTGGGAAGTCCACTTAGATTATACGCAAGTGTCACGTCCAGACTTGCACCAATTACCATAAAAAATATTACAAGAAGGCAAATGGTTAATAAACCATTCGCGTTCCTTTCGCTCTTGTTTGACTAGGACTAGCCTTACGTCTCCGGGAGTAGCGAGCGAAGTTATTTTGAGAGTAGAGATGCAGGATATAATGCGGGATAAATAAGATAATATGTTTTTATTTCGTATTAATTATGCATTATTTATTAAAATATAATATGCTGTTTTTCTTTAAATGAACACGTCCAACTAAATTATTACAGTTTTTTAATGGGCAAAAATACATAAATTCACACTATTTTATTTCCAATTTCAAAAATTTATTTAAGTCAAATAAAGATCTTAATTTTGATTAAATAAACAAGTGTGCGGCGAACACGTTAGCACATTACAGAATAAAATATTCGCAAGGTTATTTTATTATAAACATTAATAATCCATAATTGAAATAAGAATCATTATAAATAAGTGCAGATAAAATAAAAAAATGGTTGTCGTTTAAAACATGAATTATAGTTAATAAATTGTAATTCAAACCGTGAATATTTCAATTCAAATACAATGTAACGAATAATTATTATAAATAAATTGTAATATGTAATAATAATTGTTTTAAAAGAAAAACGGTTGGTTCAGCAATCGAAATAACATAAAATATCAGGTTGCCTTTACGAATAATACAAGCGTATAGATAGCCGAAAAGAATATACCTTAAGTACCCAAATATATAGATATATATATGTATATATATATATATATATATATATATATATATATATATATATATATATGTGTGTATATTCGGTGAGGAACGAAGGTCCGCCTTGAACGTGGGTAGCGGTGTCAGATTGCCGTATAATGTCCTGCTAGACCTGCGGGCGTCGACGTTAGATGTGTATGCTGTTGGAGCTCGACGATTTCCAGATGTCGAAGTCGTAGTTCCTCGACTATGGCTTGTAGATGTCAATGATACGTCTCGATTCCTCTTGTGATTTTTAATACGTATTACTTTAAAGTTCAAGTAGCAGAGCCACGCCCTCGGATAAAAATCAAAGAGTTGTCCAGCAGAGCTTCGCCTTGCGAAAGCTTTAGATGAAAATTTAGGAGTGCCTGTGTCTCTTCTGGGTCCTCTTTATATACCCTAAAATTCTATGCATCTGTCCTTGTCTTACGCTTCGCCTTGTCTTACACTTTGCCTTATATGGAGATTGTGTAAGTAGTTCTCGATTTTTCTGTGCTTGCACCCGATTGGACCGTTAGATGTGCGTAATTAAAAATTATCGATCCCGTGCATTTTCTGTATCGCTTCGTAGTTAATTCGGAGAATTTGCTGTCCCCCTTTTATTACTGCGACGTTATCCAAAGAACGGCTTAATTTATTACTTCCTTCTAATGCTCGAATTTTCTAGTCGATGTTTCCCATTGCCGGCTCTTCTCCGAGCATTGATTTTATAGTGCAGTACAAAAAAAAACTCTTGCGTAACCCTTCGTTTCGATCTCACTATCGGCGATCCCGCTTATATGCGAATTGGCTTTGAATAATATCTTCAACTCTACTTATCAGTCTCTGTTTCGTTTGAAACACTCGTAAAATAAACTGTTCCTTAGTTCTATAAATTATATTTTATATTACTGCATCTACTTAGAATCATTCTTTATCAACCTTATTTTGTTCGTCTTCTACGCCGTATTTTTACTACGCAGTACTTTTTACGAAAAATAATAATATAATTTTCGTCGGGATGCGACAACTCCCCCCCTTTTTAAAAACGACGCCCTCGTCGTTGATCAATATTATTATTATATTATTATTTCTCTTAACATAAGATATCATACTTAATTTTAAATTATAAACATTAATTCGATTAATTTTTCTTTATTTCTTATGGTGAACTTTATAAACCATATTACAATTATTTCTTTCGTAGTTCAACTTCATTTGTTATTATTTTCCATACATCCATTACATTATTTCAAACAGTTTAAAAATATTGATATAGTTCACCTATAAAAATAGATACTTAATAAAAAAAATTTTATTATTCCAATTTTTATTCTAGATATTCCGAAAAATTGTATAATTATTATTAAATGTGTTTTCTGTAGATAAAAAAATGTATTTATCTTTAGTTTGTACTCCTAATTTTTAGTATACATCAAGTCATGTTAAAAATATATGTTGTTAGTATTTTTTTGTTCTTGTAGCCACATTTTTTTTACAAAATTTTCAATTTTCTTCTATAATATTTGTATGCTTACATATATATTTTCTAAAAAGTTAAACAAAACAGTTAAATATTAGTTTACTTTTTATTTTACATTTATTCAATTACTAATTCTACTGTTACGAAGAGAAGAAAAAAAATTTCCTATTCTTATGCAATATAGATTCTCCCTTCAATGTGAACAATTACATCCTATCTTAATAATATATCTATATATATTTTTATAAAAGGATTAGAAGTGAAGAAAATTTGATTTTCTTCGCTCCCCCTCCCCCCCAAAATAATACGAACACATAATTTTCTGATTTTTTCTTTTTTTAGAATTTTCTTTTCAGCCATTATAAACAAAGATTCACTTTTAATATAATATAATATATAATTGAGAAATAGTTTATTTAGTTTCATAAGAAAAAGATACAATCGATACAAATGAAAAAAAAAAAAAAATATAAAAGAGCAATACATAAGTGACAGTGCAAAAATTGAGTAGGCTAAGTAGGCCCATGTAGAACCATCCTCCTATATCTTGGGAGAAAGAGTAGACTACACTGAATAAACGATACGACGGAATAATCCAAGCAGTTACGGAACTGCCCGATGCTTACACATCATAGAATTAAGGCAGCAGCGTTCGTTTTTTATTCGCCTAATTCAATTTTGTTTCACGTTAAAATGACTAATTTACACTCTTTTTATTTTTATATTTTGAGGGATTGTTTAAATATGCGTCATTTTCTTGATTTCATTTAAACTAACAACTGTAGAAACTTATTTGTTATGTTCAAGTAATATAAAGAGAAATCGTTTGAATTTGTTTACTTTTTAGTTTCCAATGAAAGAATATTTATTTTGAATAATATTTAAATAAATTCACCAGAATTTTACTATTAATTATATTATTTTTGTATTTTTTTGGATATCCTTTTGTATATCATTGGATATCCTGAATTGTTTTATAAAATTTTTAAAATTTATTTGTTATGTACGTTTTTTTTTTATACCATTCGAAACAATTAGCATACCTATTGTTTATAAATAAGAGGAAAATCTTCTAATGTGCCTGTCTTAGGTTTTATATTATTAGTTCTATATAGAAATTGATTAATCGTATGGAATTAATCGTATGAAAATAAGTGTTGTTTTATTTTTTAAACCTTTTTCTTTTATATACATTGTTTGTTTCAATCAGTATTTATGAACAAAGTATTAGATTGAACACTAGTATGAACTACATTGACATAGACACTAAATTGTACAATTTTAATTATTATTTTTATTAATAGTTGAATTTTGAACCTTATCCACAAAATTAACAAATTAATCGAATTTTCTGCATTTTTTTATTAAAATCAATATTAGAAATATTCTCATACTTTGAATTTGAATCGATGATTTTATCCAACATGTGTATTGATACTATTGGTGAGATTACTTTACTTAATTACTTTAATTAATGAAGTTTAAAATTTTTTTTTTTTAATTATTAATTTTAAAAATCTTTCTTTTCCCTCCTCTTCTCGTTTCTTTGCAATCGTTGTTTTGTTGTACAGATTCTCCTATGTCCATTGAGTCTAGTGTTAGATTTTTTTTTGTTTCTAGTATGCTAAACTGTCCTTATATATTTATACCTGCGCGACCAGTAAGAAAATATGACTAATTAACAGAATTACTAGAGTCAAGGTGAGTTCAGTTGTAATTATTTATATAGGTTTACATTTTAAATGGTATGTAAGAAGGATAAAAGACCGTGTTGCTGGAGCATTTACCGCAACGAGGAGGAAAGGGTGCAATCAAGCACTCCTTAGGAAGGATAAGTGACCGTGTTGCTGTAGCATTTACCGCAACGAGGAGGAAAGGGTGCAATTAAGCACTCCTTAGGAAGGATAAGTGACAGTGTTGCTGGAGCTTTTACCGCAACGAGGAGGAAAGGGTGCAACTAAGCACTCCTTAGGAAGGATAAGTGACGGTGTTGCTGGAGCATTTACCGCAACGAGGAGGAATGGGTGCAACTAAGCACTCCTTAGGAAGGATAAGTGACGGTGTTGCTGGAGCATTTACCGCAACGAGGAGGAATGGGTGCAATCAAGCACTCCTTAGGAAGGATAAGTGACAGTGTTGCTGGAACATTTACCGCAACGAGGAGGAAAGGGTGCAACTAAGCACTCCTTAGGAAGGATAAGTGACAGTGTTGCTGGAGTATTTACCGCAACGAGGAGGAAAGGGTGCAATCAAGCACTCCTTAGGAAGGATAAGTGACGGTGTTGCTGGAGCATTTACCGCAACGAGGAGGAAAGGGTGCAATCAAGCACTCCTTAGGAAGGATAGGATATAGGTTTTAGGTTTAGTGATGTGTTAGACTCCAATGATTCTATTTTATTGTAAATCATTTTTTTTATATATATAACAATTAAATTTAAATTTGACTAAGTTCAACTGACATTGAAAATTTAAACCTTTTTCTTACTTTCCTTTGTACATTAACATCATTGTTATCTTAGGCGAGAAGAGTAAAGAGAAAAAGACCTTTTTTTTTTGTTATTTGCTTTATTCGTTTCTAGTTTAATAATCGCGTATTTATTTAATTTAAGTGAGTGAATGCTTTTCTTGTAATGATCTTTCCGTATAATAAAAAATATTATTTCCTTGTAGTTTATTTTCGCCGTTAATTTAGATATATACATATTATTTTTATATCGTTTTTTTTTTGTATAAAGTCAGATAAATTGAAATAATTTTATTTTAAGTTGAATGTATGCCAATTGTGATTACAAGATAATAAATATTATTCTATTAACAACCTTTTAGAACTGTAAAATATATATTAGTGCGTATACATATTTTCAAGCACATTGGGGCTATTATATATTATATACCTATGTTTAGGCACTACAAAGGTTCCATATATGAATATCTTAACCTATTAACATGCACTATTTTCGTTTTATTATGAGCTAGCTCTATTTTTACATTTCCCTTGTCATTAACTATTTCTAAAATCCGATGTGGTCCAGTATATTGATCGCCTAGTTTGTATTTCTTCCCTCCTTTTAATAACCAGACATTATCCCCTGTCTGAAATTCTTGATGATTGGCTTTCCTGTCGTAATAGAATTTTGACCTATGTTTAGAAGCTATTAATTTTTCTCGCGCGATTCCTTGTATTTCGTTTAAACGTTGTCGTAAATTTATAATGTAATCATCATACGTTGGAACTCGTTCTCGTGGGTCTAAAGGTTCGTTTGATGGTAGTCGCGCTTTTCGTGCAAAAACAATTTCAAAAGGTGTGTAGAGATGACCCTCATGTACCGACGTATTATACGAAAACGCGGCTAATTCGCATAACTCATCCCATGAGTCATTTCTTTCTATCATTGTTTTTAAATAATCTGCTAAGCTGCTATGAAAACGCTCAACGGAGTTGGACTGAGGGTGATAAGCCGTGGTTTTAACTTGTTTAATCTTAAAAATTTTCGCTACTTCTCTCATCAGGCAACTTAAAAATGAGGTACCTTGGTCGGATATAATTAACAATGGGGCGCTAAAAATTGAAAAGTGTCGACGAACTAACGCTTCGGCGATCGTTGCCGCGGTCGCGTCTGGTATGGGTATCGCCATACAGTATTTTGAAAGGTTGCATTGAATGGTTAATATATTATTGTTATTATTTCGAGATCTGGGAAATGGTCCCACAAGATCGACCGATATGGATTTCATAGCCGAGTACGGAGTATCTGTTATTATCATACGTTGTTTAGTTTTAACACGAACCAATTTTTTTAGTTGGCAAGTTAAACAATGTCTAATGTAGTTTTGTACGTCTTTTTTAATATCTGGCCAATAAAAACGTTGTTTTATACGTTTATAGGTTTTTGTTACCCCTTTATGTCCTGCACAAGCAGACTCGTGCATTTCGCGAATAATATTTTCCCTATTACTCTCTTCCACACATTTTATGAATCCTAAACAAATAATTATTTTTACATTAATTTTTCGTAGAGTTATACTTATTTGTTTTAATATTTCGTTCCATGAAACGTTTTCAATAAATTCGCTCTTTGCGATACTTATTGAACGTAATTTTTCTTTTAATATAATATTTTTTAAATTTAATAGATTCGTTTTTAGATTATTAATAATTTCTGAAGTACTCAGTCGCTCTTCGTCACGTAACACCATAGCAAAATGCATTTTTCCGTTTTTGTTATTGATTCTTATTTCTCCTGGATTTAAATTGGAAAAATGAGGTAGTAATAATTTGGAAGCCAAATTTCTGGATCCTTCATCTAAAGGCATTCCAGTCGTAGTTATGAAATAAACGTAATTATCTTTTCTCATAAAGAGTTGTTCTTTAACTTCAATGAATTTCTTTTCATCATTTGGTTCTTCGTAAACATCCTTCTCTTCCCAGGACTCGTCAAATTTGTTGTTAAAATTATCTATCTCCATGGGTTGTAATCTTTTGTCTGAGTTGACTATCGTTTCAATTTCCTCGGGGGCTTCTTGTATTATAGGAAGGTTTTTGACTGGTTCTTTTGATATATTTGACTTGTTGGGTCGTTTAGCTCTCTTTTCGTTGTAGTTTGGCCGTGTTATTTTTCCTGCACGACTGCGTGTTTCCATAGAATGATTTTTAATAACATAAACGGGTTCTTCTATTGGATTATTTGATAACGCGTCAGCATTAACGTTACTTTTACCGGCTTTGTATACAATGTCAAAGTCGTATGCATTCAGTTTTATTCTCCATCTACTAACTCTGGATGTCGGATCTACTGAGTTTTTGAACCAAACAAGTGGTTTATGATCTGTTATAATGAGGAAACGACGGCCTCTTAGATAGCAATCGAACTGAGTAACGGCATACAGTATGGCTAATGCTTCCCTTGAATAAGTATCATATTTTTACTCGGCTTTGTTTAATACCTGCGACACATAAGCAACTGGTAGGTCGGTTCCCACCTCTCCTTGTGATAATATTGCTCCTATTGCTGTACCGCTAGCGTCACAAGTCACTATAAATGGTTTATTAAAATCTGCAATTTGTAGTATTGGTTGTTTACACAATTTTTCTCTTAAATCATCGAATGCCTTTTGAACCTCGTTGGACCATAGGAAAGGTGCGTCTTTCTTTAATAAATTACTTAATGGTCTAGCAATACCCGAAAAATTCGCAATGAATCGTCTATAATAACCTGCTAATCCTAAAAATTGACGTATGTTTTTCACTGTTTTTGGAATTGGAAATTTTTTTACTGCTTCTAATTTTTTTGGATCCGGCAAAACACCTTCTGGTGATAGTACGTGTCCCAGATACACTACTTCTCTCTTCAAAAATTCACATTTGTCTGGCTGTAATTTCAGATTTGCGGCGCGTACTCTTTGCAAAAATTTTTCAAACTTTTGGTTATGCTCCTGAATATTTTTAGCGTATATAACTGCGTCGTCAAGGAATAGAAATATTTCTTTGCCTTGCATGCCCTCGAAAACACGATCAATCATTCTTTGAAAAGTGGCTGGAGAATTGCATAATCCCATAGGCATTGTTTTAAATTGAAATAAACCGAATGAAGATGCAAAAGCTGTTTTATGTCGATCTTCTTGAGCTAACGGAACTTGTAAAAATCCTTGACATAAATCCAAGACGGTGAATACAGGATTTTCTGATCCGATTTGATCGATAATATCTAGTATATTAGGTAATGGGTATCGATCTTTTACGGTTTTATCGTTTAATTGTCGAAAATCGACAACTAGTCGGTATCGTTTATTATCCTGACTATCAGGCTTTTTTGTTACTAGAAAAACAGGTGATGTATAATTGGAACTTGATGGTTCAATTATGTCTCCTTCAATCATTTCTTTTGATTGTTTATCAAGTTCGCTTTTGAGAGCATGAGGAAATCTATATGGCTTAGCTGTGATTGGTATGTCGTCGACAGTCGGTATCTTATGTTTTATAGCATTTGTCACGCCTAATTTTTCTCCTTTTAGACAGAAACAATCCGAATATTTATCAATTAAATTCTCTATAGATTGTCTTTGTTCCTCGTCCATTTTATCAAAATGCAATGCTTCTTTTAATCGTTCATTACGATTAAGTGTACTTGTATCTTCCGTTATGTTAAGTATCCTCGCTTCAGATCGATCGTCAGAAATGTCGTGTATGTCGACCTCTTCACTTTCATAACTATAAACATTATTAATATAAGGTTTATTTGAATAAACCAAATAACTGTTATTCATTTCGTTTTCGTGTATGACTTCAACAAATTCACTTCGTAAATTTTCGTTTATTACTCGTTCATTCAATAAAAAGTCGCTAGGGTCCTCATCCTGTTCATTTTCTTCTTGTATGTTTATTAAATTCTCATTATTTATCTTATTTTCAGTTTCTTCAGTTCCTTGTTTGTTTATCCATAATATTTCGGTTCTCGGGATAGTATCTAACTCTTCCCCCGACATAACCAATTCTTTGTTATTCAATTTACAAACATAACTAACATTTTTATCACGAGGTCCGCATTTATCGCCCTCCTCGATTTCATAATCCATTTGTACTCGACAATTCATCTTTTTATCAACAAAATTTTCCTTATTTTCACGAGGTCCGCATTTATCGCCCTCCTCGATTTCATAAACCATTTGTACTCGACAATTATTAACTGTCTTATTCAATAAATTTTCTTCATTTTTTATTTCATTTTCAATATCATACTTCAGGTCAACTTCGTTTTCATAATTAGTACAGGATGGACTCCCAGCCATCCTATCGAACAATGGTGCTTCAATAATACCATAATTTTCAGTAATTTCATCAAATTTCTCTTTAATACGTGGCTCAGTCACATCACATACCCGTGGCTGGGCTTTTTCATTATTTATTTGTAGTCGTTCTTCCTTCATTAATCCATAACAATTTTCACTTGCTTTACATATATTATTCCTTAGATCCGACTCCTCGTCGATCTGATGTACTTGTATTTCGTCATCTTTATAATCGTCATATAACTCTTGTTCTTTTTCACTGTAATTGTATAGGTTTTTGTCGTTGCCATTTTGATTTCTTTCATTTTTTTGTTCTTGCTCGTAGATTTCATACGATTCGTTTGTGTCAAATTTTATAAACGTTTCATCATTTTCGTGTAATTGAAAATCACTTGACGTTTCTGAGTCACTATCGGTATAATTATAAAATCTTGAATTTTTAATGTTTGTATAACCATTGTTTTCCCTTGGTTTTGGCATATATCGTATTGATTTTTGGTCATAATTTTCGATATTCTCCATTATATATATCGATTCAACCGTTTGCATATTATTTGCATTTTCAAAGGGGAGGATTAATCCGTTAAATTCTAAATATTGTTCCAAATAATAGATTTTTGCATCGTTTCTACGGAAAAAATCAGTGCCTAATATTCCGTCTTGTTGTATAGGAAACGATTCATGTACTAAATTGAGTTCCACGGGAGATCCTTCGAAATCTATTTTAATTTTACCACGAGTAGTTAATGAGTGGTCAGTTATGCCTTTTAACAATATAATATCTTTTCCGTCAATTTTTACGCGAGAGTCTACCTCTGACTCTTTAATTAGACTTACTGATGCTCCTGTATCTAGCAAGAATTTTAACGGACGTCTTAACTGACCGATATCGAAGATTACGACCGGGCTGAACTTTGTTGGCTTAAATTTATTTTCGCGGTGCGGAGGGGACGTTTGAGCGGGTTTCCGCGCTCGAAGTAGAGGGAATTTGATTCGTAGCCTCTCTCTCGACCCTCCTCGGAGAGAGAGTATCGGTGTTTCCCTGATTCTGATTTCCTTCTCTTATTTCTCTTTGTAACTTATAACAATCGCGCTTTATGTGACCGGGTTTTCCGCAATGAAAACAAGTAACTGGTGATCTTACATTATTATTCGATTCGTTATTAATATATCGTAATTCTTCGGAAGTTGGATTAACCGGCTCGCGCACACCGCGAGTCCCAGAATTATTTCCCCGATCTTCTTTGTTAAATTGCTGCGACGAGTATTTATTATTATTATAACGAACAAAGGAATCATTTTTATCTCTGTCTCTATTTGGTAAAAATTCCGTCTTATTTTGATACTCATTCCAACCACCAAATTGTAAATTTGGTCTACTATAATTACGACTATTATCCGAGCGATTTTGTGGGCTATATGAACTGTTTATGGGATTGCGTTGGTTGTTATTATCGGAAAATCTTTCCGCAAAACTTCGTGCTAATTTGAAACAATTTATGTCTCCATGACCAGTCTTAGAAAAATATTGACATACAATCGGAGAGTTATTAGAAATATAGTTTACTTTACGCGTTTCTCGAGTTGAACGAAAACGAGCCTCTTCTCGGCTCGGCGTCTCCTCGTCCAAGACGCTACAAGCGAACTCGCGCTCCACCTCGAGTGCTTGTTCACGAGCTTGTTTTATAGAACTTGGAGTCCCTAAACGCGCGCGAATTTCCCAACGAAGCCCTTTTAGAAAGAATTTTTAACAATCTCGCCTTAGCTCAAGCATGAAATGATCTGCTACCGCGACTCGTCCCTCTCTGTCGGCCGCTTTGACTATTTCATTTTTTATTTCTTGTAACCGATTAAAATAAGCAACGACTGTCTCATTGTTTTTCTGTTTTAATTTAGCAAGTTCTCCCGTCCACTCGTAATATGTTTTTATCGATCCGAAGGTGTTTTCGAAAAAATCGGATATTTCTTTGATAGAATTAAAATTTTCTCCGCGCGCACAAGTTAAAGCTTCCCCATATAAACGCATTCGAATAAGTTTTGTTAATTCTTTTTCGTACTCCGACGGTAAAATTTCTTTTGCTTCGTTGCATCCGTCCAAAAATTGCGATAAATTTATATTATGACCGTTAAACCGCGGTATTAAATCTAGAGCGTCCTTTAGCGATAAACCTCGAATTTGAGACGTCATTGTTTTATTATTAATTTGTTTTTTAACTTCACTCCTATCTAGTTTTTTTTGGTTTTGTTCCGGTGCTTGTTCTTAATTCGTCTAAATTAATTTTATTAAATAATTCGTCTTTAATCTTAGAAGAGTTTGCTTGTTCGGGTGATCTTTTAATTAATTGATTATCGAAGGGAATTGTAAAATCTGACGCGCCTTGAATTAGTTTTTCGTCGAGTACTTTCGCCGTGTCTGTCACTAGTGCCTTTGCTTCCTCAGTCTCTTTTTCGATCGGTGCGGAAAAAATATTTAACGCGCCTTTAATCTTATTTATGATACCTTGAAAAGTTGTCCCTTTTTTTACACTTTCTTGTAAACTTTCTATGATTTTAGGTTCCTCGAGATAAGAATCTAACAACTCTTTTTTTACTTCAGTCGCGAGCCGTTTTCTTACCGAGCTTACAACGTTATCCGGTGTTAAAATCAATGGTTCATATGGACGATAAATTGGGGCTGGCGTACTAAAATTTACAGGATTATTCGCGATAAGTTCTTTTTGTTCCTCGTAATTCAAAACTGCGGGTTTTAAACTAAAATGTTTTACGCGTGTGGGAGTAATTATTGTGTCTTCTTGTTCGTCTTCACTAACTTCGGAAATAGAAAGATCAGTTGGAAAAAAAGGGTCTCTATATTCAAAATCGCGAGGTATTTTTATAGATAATGAAATATTTGCTGCATTTTTTTCTAGTCTATCCTTTAAATAATTTATTTCTTTTATCAAATTTTGCACTGTTTCCGTAGGAGTTTTAGTTAAATCGAGAGTATCGAGAGTCTGAACTTTTTCTTTGTATAAATTTAATAACGTATCATTCATAGAAAATTCTAAACCCGTGTTTCTTTGTTTATTTACATAACAATCAGTATTTTTAGGCGAACCTGACATTTTATATCTAAACACTTTATTCCTTTAATCCCTTTTTTTCTCTCAAAAATGTGAGTTTCCCGGCCGATGCACCAAATTTATTATAATAATTAATACAATCTGTCACGTCCAGACTTGCACCAATTACCATAAAAAATATTACAAGAAGGCAAATGGTTAATAAACCATTCGCGTTCCTTTCGCTCTTGTTTGACTAGGACTAGCCTTACGTCTCCGGGAGTAGCGAGCGAAGTTATTTTGAGAGTAGAGATGCAGGATATAATGCGGGATAAATAAGATAATATGTTTTTATTTCGTATTAATTATGCATTATTTATTAAAATATAATATGCTGTTTTTCTTTAAATGAACACGTCCAACTAAATTATTACAGCTTTTTAATGGGCAAAAATACATAAATTCACACTATTTTATTTCCAATTTCAAAAATTTATTTAAGTCAAATAAAGATCTTAATTTTGATTAAATAAACAAGTGTGCGGCGAACACGTTAGCACATTACAGAATAAAATATTCGCAAGGTTATTTTATTATAAACATTAATAATCCATAATTGAAATAAGAATCATTATAAATAAGTGCAGATAAAATAAAAAAATGGTTGTCGTTTAAAACATGAATTATAGTTAATAAATTGTAATTCAAACCGTGAATATTTCAATTCAAATACAATGTAACGAATAATTATTATAAATAAATTGTAATATGTAATAATAATTGTTTTAAAAGAAAAACGGTTGGTTCAGCAATCGAAATAACATAAAATATCAGGTTGCCTTTACGAATAATACAAGCGTATAGATAGCCGAAAAGAATATACCTTAAGTACCCAAATATATAAATATTTGGCACAAATATAATTTATTATTATTCACAAGGTTGAATATTGAATTTATATAGTATGCATGTGTACATAAAACAGATCACACCTTCACTTTGATTGAATTGTTAATATATAAAAATTTAAATAGTTAATTATACTTATATTTGTATTAAATTTTCGAGGGTTTTTTATGCCTTTCTGGCTTTTTCTCTCTTATCTTTTTGAGCCAATAAATATGTATTAATTTCTGCTCAAATCAATCTATTTAATTTATTATATAACCTACCAATTTTTCCTTTATCATCATACGTAACAATATTAGAAAAAATGATAAATAATATCAATGAATTTTGTAACGGTGTGCTTGCCCGGGGAAAAATTATCGAGTTGCCCGTCTTATAGACGCGTAGTTCGTGGTGAACAAACCTGTCCAGTATCGCCGACTAGATATCTCGTACTCGATGATTAAACAGAATATGCAACTATATATATATATAATGTTTACAAACATTTCCCGCGACAAGTAAAATGATGATAATCTTTCCTGAAATGGACCGAGGAAAGAAAATTAAATGTGAGTTTGCGAGAGTCCGTATATTTATATATGACTTGTAGGATAATGGAGGAACAAATATATGCGTCGGTTCGAAATCTATAAATCAACACGTTTTGATATGGATTAATTATTAACAGATTTATTAAATGAAATGAAATATCAACTAAACACAAAAAAACAACTGTTATTTGAGGTCAATATACGCACGAGGGTTGAGTCGTAAACGTTGACTCATCGCGAGGGGAAAAGGGGTACGCAAACTAACTCTCTTAAAAATAATCGAATGATCACGTTAAATAAACTAATTAATACCCGATAATTATCGCTCGCGAGAGAAGTGGTACCACTTACTTTTTCTTTTCGTTCGAATTACGAATAAGCCCACAAGAAAGAACAGTTAACTTCTTCTCTCTCGCTCTCTATATCTCGCTTGATCACTCTGCCAGGCAGGAATAACTCACCACTGCCGAGTAATTTGCGTCGTGCGTATACCAAGGTAACACTGGTAAAACCACACAGAAAAACTCGTGGAAAAAAACTATATCAACCGTGATATATCCCGTCACACGTGTCGTCGCGATCTGTCTCGTGTACCGGTAGTCCTACGCGCGCAAACGCTCTCTTCCGAATTGCCGATTTTCGTTGCGCGGGCATCAGCCATTCGAGTCGTTGGTTATATCTATATATATATATATATATATATAGCACTCGTATTTACCTACCGAATTCATATAATGGTGAGTGAATATCACTTACCATTACAATATATAGATTACTAAAAACATCGGGAATTCTCCATGTTGGTGAGTGTTCGACACTACATTTTTGGTGCCTCCTGTGAAGTGTGATCTTATTTATTACGATACGGAGAAACATAGTGAAGTGAAGTGTGTGTTTAATAAAAAGGAATTATAAACTAATATAGCTCAGCTCTTTAATATTGGAGCCATATTCGAATTATCCGTCACTTTCACCTGGAGACGCTGACATCTTGGCTGCTGTCGCTGCATCGACGCATTATAACAACAAAAGATAAGTTTTTTAGAAACAATTTGTTCTTTCTTTTTTTTATTTTCTTTATTTTTAACTATTTAATTCGCATATCCCATTTTCATCATATATACATATAAATTTTGAATATTTATTTTGTAATTGGTATCTTAATATTTAATGATTGTGTCCCGCTTCCGTTTCATATAATTTAAACATCGCTTTAAAACATATTTTATCTTATCTTACTATTATATGTATATATGTTGAATTCTGAATTCTTAGACACGGCGGCGGCGGCGGCGGCGAGATATTTATATATTATAGAGAGATATATAAGAGATTCCATGTGAAGTGATCCAGTTAAAAAATAGAATTTTGTTTTAATATATGGAATCAGTAAAAAACTACTTAAATAGAGTGTAGCTAAATTTTTAGACCTAAATTTCAATTAGTACCAGAGCTGTAACCAATCAAAAAATCGAATTTTATGAAAAAAATGACTTATTGGCCATTTTTATCACTTAATAACTCAAAATCTAACAATTTTTTCTTATATACATTAAATTTGAAAAAGTTTATAAATTTCATGAAGAATCTATTGAAATATTTCATTTATATTAATTTAACACATTGAATATAGTTATAATCAATAAAAACCTTTGTAGTAAAAAAAGGGTTGTAGGATCAAAAATATTTTATCCATCCAAGAATCTAATTCATCGATGATTAATTACCTTCAAAATGATGCAAAGTTTGAGTGCGGCAGAGCATTTCAGACAAAGTTATGGTGTTTTTAGGCAAATTTCTTAAAAAAAGAGAGCGAATGCATTTTATGAAAAAAACATAGTAACCGTAAACAGCTTAGAGATTGAAAAGTATTAGTAACTAACATTAAATTCTATATTTTAGTATTATTGAAGAATAATAGTGCCATGTTGTTTGTATGCAAGTATACGGTTACTCTGTTTTTTTCATAAAATGCATTCACTCTCTTTTTTTAAGAAATTTGCCTAAAAACACCATAACTTTGTCTAAAATGCTCTGCCGCACTCAAACTTTGCACCATTTTAAAGGTAATTAATCATCGATGAATTAGATTCTTGGATGGATAAAATATTTTTGATCCTACAACTCTTTTTTTTACTACAAAGGTTTTTATTAATTATAACTATATTCAATGTGTTAAACTAATATAAATGAAATATTTCAACAGATTCTTCTTGAAATTTATAAACTTTTTCAAATTTAATGTATATAAGAAAAAATTGTTAGATTTTGAGTTATTTAGTGATAAAAATGGCCAATAAGTCATTTTTTTAAAAAAATTCGATTTTTTGATTGGTTACAGCTCTGGTAGTAATTGAAATTTAGGTCTAAAAATTTAGCTACACTCTATTGAAGTAGTTTTATACTGATTCCATACAGTAAAACAAAATTCTATTTTTTACCTGGATCACTTCACATGGAATCTCCCATATATATATAGTATATATATATATATATATATATATATATTGTAACGGTATTTATTATTCGTCGTTACTTATTAAATACTAGTAAAAATCACGTCAACTTATTTAACCTTCAGACTGCCGGTATGGCTCATATATGAGCCATCTGTGACCTTGACAACTACTCTAGAGATATGAGGTGTTTTTATATATAAATTTTGCACATCAAAAATATCAATTTATAAGGCAAAAATGCCGGCAGTCTAAAGGTTAATCGAAACTAAATCTCATGAGGAGGTTGGGAATAGGAATTATCTGGTTTCCGTAACGAATACAGTACACTCAAACTTATACTGAATTAATAAAAATTTATTCTTTACTAATTATTTACATAGTTATTTAAATTTAATTGATAATAAATAAATCACTGACGGAAAATCACAAACCGATAAATTAACTGAAATGGAAATATACTTCAACGCGACGTTCAATTAAATCAAGAGAAAACGTGGTGCATGTTCTCGTAAGTAATTAAATGGCCACCACCGGTTCTTCACAAATAGAGGTGCCCACGTCCGCGACTTTCAGAGTCGGTGGTACCTCAGGGCGTGCTGGTTCCCCGTCCAATATCCCTACGAAAGTAGTTACTTCCGGTGATGTAGACGGAGGAACCGCTGGCGACCCTTCGGTCTTCCGCTCCTTCGGAGTGCGGTGTACTTGAGCACACCCAGGGCAAGAGCGTAGTGTTACTTCTCTTCGCCCACACTTAAACAAAGTTTAATGTTGGATAGATCCCGACACTCCGATCGTTTATGCAGGCCCTGGGTGGAGGATCTAGTCGGGATCTGTTCGAATTGATACTAACCCCTGAAACTGAACTTCAGTGGCCCCTGGTGGCAGACATTGGCGCTCGCGCTCCGTACTGTGGAACCCTTGGGCACCACCACCTTCAAAGAGACCAAAATAGTGGGCCGGGAGTCCACTTCCGGGCGGCGTTGCACCAACTTCGCGAGTCCAGGAGGAGGGGACTCGTCCCGCTCCGGGGTACGGTAAAGTGTTCCGAAATAATTATCCGCTGTCAGGTGTCGCCGACTGGGTGAGCCCCTCCTCCTGCGTTGTCTCGACCATCTCGTTGGTGGCCAATTCACCGGCGACAGCTGAACAAGCGGGGTATCGGCCACCGGTGAATCATCCCTTAGAGGTTCCTCAGTATCCCAGGTGGATGCCGTAGGGTCGGGCACCCATCCTGGGTGAGGTGTATCCTCCGTCTCTGGAAACGAGAATTGCATCTCGGCCAGCTGTACCGGGTCGATCCCGCCCTCCGGCTCAGGCCTCTCCGCCTCCCGGATGTCCTTCCCTAACGCCGCCTGCAACTCCATCTCCGCCTCCACGCTCTCCAGTAATTCCTGGCTGGGGACGCCGGGTGGAGTCTCGTTGGAAGCCTCGATGGGGCCAGAAGGTATTCTCCTTAGCCGCGGTATTGGACTCATCTCCGGTTGAGTCCGCGGCAGCATCCAACGTCGCTCCAGGGGTACCTCTTCTCCGGGACGAATAGGAGGCAATTGCCCAAGAGCAATGGCCAGGAGTTCCTCTCCCCGAATTTCCTCCTCTATTTCCTCAAAGGGAGATTTTCTTCTTTTAACATGAGACAAATTCCTAATTATTCACTCGGCGTTTTGTGTCGCCTAAATTGAGCACCTGTCGTAAATACCACTCTTCCTCTATATTTTCGAACGATGCGACATCCTCGAATCTTCGCGACAACGCGTCAGGTACATGGTGCATTACACCTTTCCTATGCAATATAGTGAAATTCCACTACTGTAATTCGAATACCCCACGGTTCTTTCAAATTGTGTAACCACCTCGGCGCGCTATGATCGGTAACTACTGTAAAATGATATCCCTCGATATATGGTCTAAGTTTTAGAATCGCCCATTTTACAGCCTAACACTCCTTTGCCGTGGTTATATATTTACGCTCCGCGGGCGTCAGAACACGACTTATATACACGATAGGATGTTCCCCGTCGTCATCCTCTTGCGTTAACACCACCTCTATCGCGTAATCGCTTGCATCATTCTGTATACTAAACGGCTTATTAAAATTTGGTCTCGACAAGACTGGTGCACGTGTCAGTGCTAGCTTAAGCGATTTAATTGCCTCCTGTTGTTCGTCACCCTAAACCCACGAGTATCTTTTCTGTAATAACTTGATTAACGAAATTTTTACCTCGGAATCGTGCTCTATAAATCGCGAGTACCATCCTAACATTCCGCGGGAGTGGATAATTAAGTATCGTAAGTTAAGTATTTACCTCACTTCGGTGTTTATAATGTAAATAAACCGAACAAAATCCGACTTGCTTTTGACGCCGCGGCGAAGACAAACGGTATTAGCTTAAACGATCAACTTGAAACTGGACCCGACTTATTACAATTGTTACCCGGTATACTCATTCGGTTTAGGCAATACGCGGTAGTTTTTAAAGGTGATATTTCAGACATGTTTTTACGAATAAAAATAAGAGAATCATATCGCGGTGCTCAACGATTTATTTGGCGCGGACAAAATAGAAATAAAGAACCAGATGTATATGAAATGTCTGTTTTAAATTTCGGTACAAAACCGTCCCCAAGTACAGCAATTTATATAAAAAATAAAAATGCCGAACTTCATTCAGATTCGATACCGTATGCTTCTGAAAGTATTATTCAAGATAGTTATATGGACGATTTCTTATTCAGTCGAAAAGCGGTAGTAGAAACGAAAAATGTTATACGTGATGTAATAGAAATAAATGCAGCGGCGGGATTTGAAATGCATAGTTGGGCTAATAATAATGTTTTAGTTTTGTCAACAACAAATAATGACTTAAAATGTAAAAACAATGAAATGCGATTGTGCGACCGGGGAGGAGAAAAAGTTTTAGGGTTATTTTGGGATACGAATTAAGATGTATTAAAATTTAATATCGAATTCAGAAAAATATCTAATGAAATATTAATCGGCAGTAAAAAAACCAACGAAAAGAGAAGTTTTGGATCCGCTTGGGTTAATAGCTCCGTTTACTTTAAAATTTAAAATAAATCTCCGGGGTGCGAGTAAAGAACTCAAAGAAGCCATGATAGAAATAAATAATAACTATATTGCAGAATTCGCTTTAACTAAACGTATAGAATGACACTTTAATCCTCCAGATGCACTGCATATGGGCGGAGCATGGGAGCGATTGATTCGATCAGTTTAAACTTCTTTAAACACAATTTTACGTGATCAAGCACCTCGAGAAGAAGTTTTATGTACTACGTTATTAGAAATTGAACATCCGATAAATTCCAAACCTCTTACGCACGTGTCACTCGATCCTCGAGATAATGAGGTATTAACGCCAAGTAATTTTTTAATAGGTTCTTCGGGTGAAATTAGAATTAAAAAATGTGATACGGATAATTTAAATTTAAGAAAACAATGGAGATTAACTCAACACTATGCTGATTGTTTTTGGTAAAGATGGATAAAAGAATATTTACCGACATTGATTCCGCGTAATAAATGGACCGAATCAGAAAATCTATTAAAAATCGGTGATATTGTGTTAATAATGGATTTTCAAGCTCCGCGAAATACATGGCGAAAAGAAAAAATTACACGAGCATTTCCTAGTGCAGATAAACAAGTAAGAATGGCAGAAGTGCACACTTCAATGGGAGATTTTACGCCCAACTAGAAAATTAATAAAACTATTAGAAACAGATGAGGTACAGAATTAACTATAATTTTGTACGGGGAGGAGGATTGTTATGGTTTAGACTAGTTTATTTTATTCTTATTAAATATAACTATTATTTGTTTTTAATTAATAACGTTCATTTATATACGTTAACAGAATATTATCGTTTATATTCATATGTTTTAGCTTATTATATTTTTCTGAATTAAACTAGAGTTAATGAATAAATAACAATTATAAATAGCATTATTTAATAGTTTTAGATTTCAGTTCGTAAAAGAGTTCGTCGAATGAAGCGATAACGATATACTAAATATAATATAATTTGCTTGATATTTAAGTTTCTTCCGTTCTGCGTATTTGGTTTATACTTAAATATAATAAGTAGATTTAAATATAAATTTATATATATAATCAATAATTATAGATTTAATTTGTATTATTTAAAGTTATTTCAAGTTTATCATTATAATTAGTGTATAATATAATATAATATAATAGCGTAGATTAAAAACATTACATCAATAAAAAGCGTAAGCTAAAACTGTAAAAAGGAGAAACTGTAAACTGTAAAAGGAGAATGGAATAGAGCAATAGCAGAACTAATCGGTACTTTATTTTATTATTAAATGACATCAATTTCAAGCTTTGTGTTGCAATGTATGGTTTTACGGTGCTGTGTCCGGAAAATTGGGAGAATATTTTGAAAACTGTAAAACTATAAGTTTTCCTTGGCAAAAAATCCTGACAATTTTCGAAAGCTAAATATTACAGGCTGAAAAATACCGATGGTGACATTGAATAAATTATTCAATTGTCAATAGAATTCAAATTTGAAATTAAAATATAGCTAAGAGCCATACTTACGCAGAGCCACAGATAAGCTTGAATAAGCCGATGTTTTAGGATCGTATGTCGCGAAGGAGAAATTAAGCAGAGAGGGGATCATAGGGAAAAACCTCCTAATAAAAGGGAGTGCGCGAGTTACTTGTGGCTTCTATTCTATTCTAATCTCCTTGATAGGTATAATAAATTCAAACAGTTAGATTGAAATTTTTGTTCTTAAATTGAAATCCCAGTTCCTTTATCTTACATGGTATTTGAAACAATATCAGAGTGCAACATTCATCTGTTGCCCAATAATCTCTATGACTCTTACGAATATTGAAAATAGAAAATATAATTATACCTAAAAATTGGTTGAATTATCAAAATCCAAATTAAAATCATTTTCATTAATAGCATCAATAATTTTATTTCTCATTTCATTATACAAAATCATTTCAAATAACTCTAGAGAACTTTTATCTAAGACTTTCTGTTTTATTGAGTCAAAGTCAAATATTTCTGAGTCAAGTTGAAAATTGTATACTTTTTCATTATCTAACCATTTGTAAGAGTGTGACTCTTCTAATTTTTTATTGTTCGGGGAAAAATTGCGATAAACTTCTTCATAAGAAGAGGTAGTTGCATCAGTGAGAGTATGACGTTGATCAATTTCGTCATCATTATCAAACCCTCTACGTCACTGTTTTCATCGTTTGGTACAAAAAAAAACCTCTTCATCGGTATGTTCATCGACACTGTCATAATCATAAACTTTGTCATCTTCAAAACTTCTATCAAAACTATCATTCTCTGTAGACTTCCGTTTCGATATATTTGCGGAAGTTTTATCAAACTTATTTATGAAAAACTGATAAAAAAAATTATCTGATACCTTGGAAGAATTGCTACAAGAATCAACGACTAACTGTGAGAAACAGCTAAGCTGCTATCCTGAACTGGATCGATTAAAGATAGCCCAATAAAGTGAGTATCCTCTAACTATCTTGAGAAAGACTGTTAGAGAAGTGCACACTTTGCCGGAATGAAAAACTCGCCAACTATCCTGAAAAGGACTTTTGGGGAGGCACCCGAAGAAAAAAGTAAAGATCCTCTAACTATCTTGAGAAATACTGTTAGAGAAATACACACTTTGCCGTAATGGAAAACTCGCCATTTTGAACTATTTTGAAAAGGACTGTTGGGGAGGCACCCGAAGAAAAAAGTGAATATCCTCTAACTATCTTGAGAAAGACTGTTAGAGAAGTGCACACTTTGCCGGAATGAAAACCTCCCCAACTATCCTGAAAAGGACTGTTAATGGAGCAGCCAAGGAAGAAAGATCCCAAATTATTGTAATGAATGTGAGGAGTATATCTGTTCGTTGTTTTGACCCTTATCACATTGAAAAAAATGAATAATTTCTTCCACCATTATTTCAAAAGTAAATATTCAAAATTGAATCCATTTTGGTTGATGTTTCAAAAAAATTTCGGCCATTTTCAATTCGCTATGTTGATTTTTTCAAATCTGATTTTAGATTCGTTATCAGCGACCTCGAGAACGTAAGTATTCAAAATTTGGTATAAATTAGAAAATTTTTTTTAAAAAATAAGAAGTTTCCGATTATTTCATAATGTCACAGAAGCAATCTTGGAAAATTTTTCGGGAAAATTCGCAAACATCAAATGTATCAATAATAATATCATTTACAACATGAATCCGTCTCACGATCTTCGTTAAACCGTTTTATTCTAAACAAGCATGTCAAAATGTTGAAAAATGTATTTCTGATTTTTCACCAAATTTAAACCGCCATTTTTAAATTTTCCAATGGAAATTTTCAAATTCCGACTTCAGAATCGGAAAGAGCGGAAAATTTTAGTTCAAAAAAGTGCTTCTGGTTATTAATTTTGTTTTTTTTTTCGACAATTTTCTAGGCTAAAAATCAATCGACTATAAAATGTACGCTTAGGAAGAAATGGGATAAATAGTGATGTTAGTTGTACAATGTCAGGCATGATGAACTTTGTAATTGTTAACAATGAAAAAAATAAAAGAACAAAAGTTAAAAAGCGTCTTCTTTTGTTGAATTTAATGAAAATCTATCAAGCTTTTAAAAATGAGAACCGAACTTTGAAAATAGGCTTTGCCAAATTTTGCACATTGAGACCTCCTAATTGCGTATTAGCAGGGAATAGTGGCACTCATAGCATATGTGTGTCCACTTATTATCAGAATGTAAAATTAATGATTATTGGTAAACTCTTCGATCAAAGAATAACGGAGGGCAGAAAAAGTGATCTCGTAAGGCGTAAATATTTAATCGTATCACGAAATAAATATATGTCGAGTAACATTTAGTGGTTCGATTTGTCTCATACCTATCTAATAAATCGGTGACCAGTTTTTGTGCAAATAAAGAGACGAAGTTAAACAGATCAAAGTGGATGAATTTTCATCTGATGAATCCGCAGATGAAGAAGAAATATTGAGAAATTTTGAGGAGGAAGCAAAATTAATTGTGCGAAGTGAAACTTTACCAAAAAAAATCTTCCGAGAGATACCTTCTTGTATATAATAGTTATAAGAAATTTTTAGAAGATCACAAATGCTTACTATCTACCTTTCATGAAAGCAATTTAATTGTTTATTTTAGAAACCTCCTACTCTATGGAGTATATGGAGTATGCTGCGTAAGACTTTAAGCACAAATGATAATATTAATACAAATAATTTTTGTAATTTAAAAGTCTAATTAAAGATAATGTCAAAGAATATCAACCCAAAAAATCATTCATATTAAGATGACACATATTTAGCTACAAAGATAATTATTATCATATCTACGTATTAGTTTTACTTTATATACTCTACATACATACAGTTTAATTTTTTTTTATTATTTACAGGTGATACTTATATTTGGAGTGTGTAGTGCATTGCGCTGTGACGAGATAACTAATATGAAAGTTAAAGATGTGGAAGACTTGGGCAATAAGTTTCTCGTCACAATTCATTACAACAAGAATGAGTATCCTGGTCAATTTATTATTGGCAACCTGTTTTATGATAAAGTAAAAAAGTATGTTTCATTAAGGCCTAGTAATCAGTTTAGCGATAGATTTTTCATTCAATATCAGAATAATAAGTGTACCCGACAACCTATTGGGAGGCGCAAAATAGGTCAAGTGCCAGAAAAAATTGCCTGCTATTTAAACTTGGAAAATGCCTAAAGATATACGGGTCACTGCTTTCGACGAACAGCAGCAACTCTCCTTTCTGAATCTTATGTAGAAAATTCTTTGCGAAATAGGCAACTAATTTATGATGGTATTACTCATGTTGCGACAACAAAAAATAGTAATTTGAAAGAACCAACAATAAGTAGAGTTGCATTAAGTACAGCGGTACTTACTACCCCACAATGAAGCAGAATCAATTTTTAACTGGGATTGATCAGACTTTTCAGAAAAATTTACAATTAACAATGTTGAACAAAATCGTAGTAAGTATAAATATTTCACATAAATATATACAATACAAAACATAACTTGACTTGTGCCTCTTTTAAATAAGTAAACAACTGATTTTAATAAATTATTTAATGTTTTTTATAGGTTTTTTTATTTTTAGGCATAATTTTCACCTAATAATTATAAAAATATAATTATTGTATAAATATATTATTACAGTTTGTACATATCATGCGTTTTATTGAGTATAAAATCACATAATTTTTTATATACCGAATCGGTTTGAAAAAGTAACGTTATTTAACATGTGAAAAATCATTTGATTTTATATTATTTATATAAATTTGATTAAATATGCAATTTATCATGTGTACATTTCTAGTAGGGATATGCTTAACTACTCAAAGATATTAAAATAAATTATTAGAGATAATTTTAATTAAAGTATCAATAACTAATGTTATGTATATTACTTGATAATAATTAATAAAATATTACTTATGTCGACTGTAGTATAACTAAATTAATTAATATTTTTATCGGTCTTACAGTCAATTATATGGGCAATCAGATTGCCCCTACTTATAATCACCCCCGAAGAATCTATAAAAATAAAAATAAAAATATAAAATATAAAAAATAAAAACACTAACTAAACATAAAAACAAATTATTAATAAAGCAATCTGACTGCCCCCCTGCACCAAAAATCTACTAACCGCAAATATGATGTCCGACGTTTCGAGCTCGCTGATAATAATTAATTTACTAATTGTTTTACTTTTTAGAAATAATGAGCACCTTCTCGATAACACCTTAATTTTAGCTATTGCTGACAACATAGCGACGTCAATTATATCTATAATCAGAATATTATATCTATAATCAGAAAAATAAAAACATAAGTCTGTAAACATATGTTCCATGAACATTTTAAGGCTTATTACACATTAAAAGATGCATTCAGTGCTTCAATATCCTGTGGCAACTGCAAAAATTGATTAATTTTTTAACAAGATTATAAGTTTAATAACCAGGACAAAAAATACATAATAAACATTTTTTATATTGATAAATATAAAGTATAATATATAAATATTATGTAAAAAAATTAATTTGTAAGAAGAATTAAAAAAAAAATTTTATTCTAATAATAATTTTTTATTTATTTAAAAACATTATTTAACCCAGGCTTGACCCCTTAAACGTGAATATAGCTCAAAATCAATACGCTATATTGTGTGGTATGAATGCTTACTTTGAGCATATATATTACGATAAAGAGATATTAGAGCCTTTGCTTAAAAGAGAGCAGTTCAAAAGTCACATTTCATTAATCGTAATCGATTGCTCAAAGCAGAACGAGTCTTTAAAAGGTGCTCCTGTCGACGTACGCATCGAATTCGAGTCTCGAGATAATTTTCCAGCCGCTACGTCTGCTTACTGCTTAATCTTGCACGATCGTATAATTCAGTATAATCCGACAAGTGGTGACGTGAAGAAGCTTGTCTAACATGCAGTACATAGTTGATTTATAAGGTTTTAAGCAACCTGTTAATAATTTCGTAGTAAAGGAATTTGCATTTGTACTACTCAACGAGGACCATGAACCGGTTGTACTTTTGTTCAAGGAAACTTATCCTTGGAGAAGACTTACCGACAAATATAAGCTAGCGAATTCTCAGCTTGCACAAAGTGATGGTCTAATCTGGACGTCAGGAAAGATTCCCTACAATGAAGTAGGTAAACAACTTTGAGAGGCTTTGCACGACGCAACTAATATTTTAGTAATGGGTTCATTAAAAAAAAAACTGGCTCGAACGCTTTAAATTTAAAGTTTATTACGTTTTGGAGATGGGTAACTTACGGTTACATGACACAAAAGTGGTCACTGTTTGCCCTAATCATAATGGCGCGTACAAGACTAACTGTGCCCTCCACAACGTTAAATTTTTAAAAAAGTTTTACAATGACACTCGATGTGAACCCATGGATTGGGAGTAAGTTGGGGGGGATTGTATAAATGGACAACAACCACCAGATCTGACATCATTCAACATTCACCACCAGCATGGGTAACTATATCAGTTCCAAAGGAGAACGTGCTTCTCTTATCGCTAATGATAAAAAGAAGAAGAACATAGTCCAGGAGACGTTAATTAATGAAAAATATTCAGGGTATACGAAAAGTGTGAGTAAACCGGTATCTATTTCTTATGACGTGTGCGACTGTCATATGAGTGCTTTTCTTAATTAGTACGATACAATATAAAATAATTATAGTTTGCATTACACATCTCATAAAAAATGAATCGAGCTAAGATATCCTACACCCACTATGTATGGTCTATGCATCTCAGCGTCTTACCAAAACAGCCTTCACCTCACTTCCAGCCGACAGGAGTCGCCACAGCCGTCCGCATCTGAGGTCGGGCCCTGATCGGCCCCTCTCGAGACGGCAGCAGTCAGTACAACACGCAACCCCGCGCGGACTACTACCTGTAGATTGTATTTTCACTCTCGTCACGCGATTCTGTAATAAAGTGTAACAGACAAAATAATCCTTGTGAAACTTGTTGTTTCTTCACCTGCTTCTCCTCTCAACCCCAAACACACTATGTTGAAAGTAACAGAGAAAAAGTCGGTGATGGTAAAGAAAAGACTACGTACGAAACTAAGCCTGAATCACTTTGGAAAAATGTATCTAGTAATACTCGATCTTTATCTGAGCGAGATGGTTATAAGAAATTTGAGTAATTAAATTCGATTGTTCAAATTTATTAGAAAATTAAATGGAGAGATGATTGAAAAGGAGCATCTCACAGGAAAGGGCGTTGGTTGGGGCTCTTTTCATTTTTCTAATATTGTGAGGCGAGCCTCACTAGCCCACATACAAATACATGTTATCAGGGGGGAGATTGTCAGAGCGGGGCACACCTAAAACAAAAACATATATATTAGTAATAAATAAACAGGAACTTATGAATGTAAATTAATATAGTAAAAAGAAATGGATATAGTAAGAAATGAGAATATATGTATAATATTATTACCTGGATACGTATTAGAATCCTGGGGTCCAATAGTGGTCCAGCGATGACTACTCGTACTCTGGAGGACTCCTTGGGTAGCTCTCGCTGATGATCCTGGGTGTTCGCTGGAGCTCGTAGTTGGTTCCTGGTCCTCCTGTAAATAAAATAATCATAAGTAAAATAATATTAATGAATATAGGATAGGTTAGGATAAATATAATAGATATATGGGATATAAGGAAATATATGTTTTGTATAGGAAGTTTGAGGTTAGGAATAGGTAAACATTGGTTTAAGAATATGGGCCCGAGCCATTCTCGTCACCGACGTTCACCGAAGGATAGGATAGAAAATAATTATGTTTTATATATCTATGTTGAGGAAAATGTGAGGAAAGAAAGGAGATGGAGAGAAATGGAAGGCAACACAAGAAACGATACCACCTACCGTACAAGCGAAGTCTACCTGTGTCCATCGATGCCGTCTACACCTGTCCTCGTCCACGGGAGCCAACGTTGCGGTGATCCTGTCCAGGTACGGAGTTCCCCCCGGCGAAGAGGTTGACCCCGTTGAACACCGACGAAACTCACGAGGTAGAAAACTGCATACGGGTATACGCGCACGTAAACAAACAACGAGTCTATATCTCCCGTCGAGCGTGAGAGTGGGGGAAGTCTTCTCGCTCTCGCGCAACTGCTCGACGCAAGATGGTGGTGCGCCGCGGGGGAACGGAGGAACGAGCGGGAACGATCCAGATAGACTCCCCGTATGTAAGAGAGAGAAAGAAGATATACTGATGCAATGGGGGAGGTGGAGAATTCGCCCGCTGCGGATCATTTTTGCAAGAGTTGTACCGCCACTAGGAGAGAGGTTGAAGAAGAGAGGAATAGGTGGCGGTACAGTAGTTGGCAGGAAATTGAAACCAGACGATAGGAGAACGGGATTGGAGAAGAACAACGGCAAAGAAGGATACGAGTAGCGCCGTGTAACGGAAAAACGGAAAAGGATATCGAGGAAGAAGAACGACCAGGCACTCACCGCCGATACCTTTACGGAGAAGCACCGAGAGATTTCGAGAGCTAATTGAGAAGTTGAGAGCATTGTGGGAAAGATAGTGAGACAGTTGAGAGAAAAGCAATTAGAATTGAAAGGAACAGTGAAGGAAATATAGTTATTTAAAGAATATTAAGGTGATAATTTGAAAATCCTGTCGAAAAGGGAGACACGAGAAGGAGAAGAGAATTAGACGGAGAAGGAGAATAAAAGAAGCTAGCGGTGAGTGGTCTGCACGTGGCCATTTATTTTTATACTTTAAAATTTCTCTTTTCAGAATGAATCGGGTTCCTCACCGCGGTTAATTAATATATATATAATTTACGGTGTTTTAGTAGAATAGTGTGACGGGAAGATCGGGCCCGTATAAAATAATATTACATTCGAAAATAATTGTCGGGAATGAATTTATATAAGTAAATTATAATAAATACGTTAATGGAAGTTTTTATATATTCTTGTTATAATTATTTGTAATAATATTGAGTCTCCTCATCCCGCCCCTTTCCTAACAAGTGTCGTTCCCGCAACAACGGCACCACGAACCCGAGACCAGAGTCGGCGACGGCAGTGAGGAGGACAATATAGATATATATATACGTATTATTGATATTGAAGATTGAGAAAATCATATCAGGTAGAAGTATGTTCCACGTGGTGTAATGCGCGGGATACTACATCACAATATACGTAAAACTCAGTATATTTAAAATTTTTACAATTTGATTAAAGTGCATACAATTGCAAACGATTGCAAACGATTCTAAACGATTGCAAACGATTGCATACAATTGCATACGATTGCAAACGATTGCATACGATTGCATACGATTGCAAACGATTGCATACGATTGCATACGATTGTAAATTTACTTGTAGATAAATGAGAAATATGTATCTTTTTTCAATAAATAAAACGCTTTTCTTATACTTTTTCATATTTCTTAGATTAAGTTTCAGAATTCTAGAAATATTAGGCTCTACTTATCCATCTAAATATGATTTTCTTAGCTAAGAATATTGACCATATCTAATCTAGTAAAGCACTTGTAATATTGATATTATTTAACTGATAAATATTTTAATCAGGGAACGGTTCTTTTAAATAAATTTAAAACAACTTTATTATATAAAAACGCTTTTTATTATATATTAATACAACTTAAAAAAATACTTTTTGTATGATCATAATATAAAAAAATAACAATCTCAGTACTCTAAAGTCGGCATAGACGGTAGACATTTAGTTTCGCGAAACTGTTCTATTGATTGATTAGACTGCAATAATACATTTAATTTAAGGTATAAGTAATTAAGACGTAGAAATATAAAGTATTTAATATGCATATAGACAAGTATAAGTACTTACTTCAATGTTTTCGTCGTCGATCAAATTGTTGACCCATTGATCAACATTGAAGTCCATATCGTCCATCTCATCGATTGCTTCTATTATTTTGTCAAGTTTGGTGATATCCTTCAATAAATTATTGAAATTCATCTCGCTGAGTTAGTCACGAGAAGATGCCGGTTCGCACGTGCCTTAAAACTATGCATGTGCGTCGTCTGCACGTGGTGGCGTATCTCGCATTGTTTACATGAAGGTAGCGCTCTCTCACTCTTAGGTTTTGGACAAGTTTTTTCACGCGCAACATTAGATAAATATTGTCTCTCTCTCTCTCTCTATCTCTCTCTCTCTTGATTTGTCTAAAGTTCTTTCACACAGCGATTGTATGCTGTTTGCCGATGACGCCCAGGACTACCATTCGTTTTTTCCGTCAGATTTCGAAGCAGGGGTACAACGCATCACACAAGATGCAAATGCGATAGCTCTATGGGCACACACGAACGGGTTGAAGTTAAATGTAAAAAAGATGAAGGTTATGATTCTGGGTAGTCAGGCTTTTTTATCGCGTATCGACCTGAACACTGCCCCGAAGGTAGGATTGGGAGCAGATCTCTTAAATTTTGAATGTGAAGTTAAATCGCTTGGCGTCATGATCTCTCCCTCTCTGGATTGGTCAAAACAGGTGTTAAGTATCTCGAGTCGAGTACATGGGGTTTTGCATTCATTGCGATACTATAAAAAGGCGTTGTCTCGTGGTCTTAGGAAAAGTCTGGTTGAAGCTCTGGTCTTTTCCGCATCTTGACTATGCGTGTGCGGTATTTAATGATGTTGATCAGACCAGAAATCTGAAGCTTCAAAGGCTGCTAAATGCTTGTGTCCGATTCGTGTGGGGGACATAGCAAGGAGGGAACATGTAACTCCTTATAGGTTAAGTCTCAGGTGGTTGTCAGTTGAGTCCAGACGCTCATACCTCATTGGCTCACTCGCATACGGCATCATTGCTCATAATTCACCCACATATCTGGCTAATCATTTTATAAGAATAAATACTCACTCTCATAACCCTCGCACCTCTTCTCGTCATCCATCAAAATTACTACATTATCTTCCTCCTCACACAGAGGCTCTGAACAAGTCATTTGTCATTACTGCATATAAAATCATCAACGAATTTCCTACATTTTCATTCGACACTTCATCTATCATTCATTTCAAAAATACATTATTCAATCACCTGTTTGGACTTGACAAAACTGCCTGGGAAAATAGAGTGCGAAATGAGGGCTTAACAGCTCTTCAGATCCCTCACCTCAACCTAGATTAAGTCCTACAAATGTATTACTGCGAAAATTCGACGAATTATCAAGTTTGTATGTTTATTATTTATGTAATTTAATTATCAAATTATCATGTTATATATTGTACAGGGATACTGCGAAATATGTCTTATATTCAGTTAAATTTAATATTTTGTATATAATTTGTTTTTATTATTGTTATTGTTTTATTTTTATTTATACACCTTTATTGTTTTTATATTTTATTGTGATTAAGTCACACTATATTTTATTTTTAGTGCCTACGGGGTCTCAACCCCAAAGCCAAATAAACTCAAATCAATCAAAATCAATCTCTTCATGTCGTTATCACCGGTGACTTTAACATTGATATGAAGTCCACTGGTGCCGCGGCAGATATGTTGAAGGGGAGTCTGGAAGACATGATGCCATTACTCTCAGTCTAAAGCTCACCATCACTCAGGGTGGTGTAAAACGATTCTGGAGTAGGAACCTTGAGAAGATCAACCTTTATTCTCTCGCCACTACTTCGCCTCATTCATCAATGGACTATCACAACCCTTACACCCCTCCCCTTTATCCTTTCCAAACCTGCCTCCACTCCTCTGGCCTGACCAGCCCACTCTCGCATTTTCAACGTCATTCTCAAACCATAATATTAACCTTATCTCGTCCTCCCTAATCAATCTAACAGACACAATTTTAACCACATACAATACTGTTGCCCCGCTCTAATTATTCACCATCAAAGTCAGGCACAGACCATGGGTTACACAAGATATCAGAGCTGATATCAAAGCTAGAAATATGGTTTTCAGAATTTTTCGTCATTCGGGTTCTATTTCGGACTTTGATAAATATAAATTATTAAGAAATCGTGTTAAGAACTCACTTAACTCCAGCAAATTTCGCTTTTTACAGTCTAAACTCTATAAGAACGCGAAAGAGAACCCTCTAAGTCTTTGAAGCATCTTAAGAACATGGGTCTCTGCTCCAAGACGAGCCCTTCGCCATTACAGCATTTCACTACTCATCAACTAAACATTTATTATGCGTCTATTTCTAATCATGTATCACCACTTTCCATACATTCATTCGCGTCCATCTTATCTAATATATGTCATTTATCACCCTCTTCACCTTCATTCTCATTCCACACCGTATCAACTAAAAAGGTTCAATGGGCCATCATTAGAGCTTCCTCGAGGTCCGCAGGTGTCGATGGAATTACAACTAGAATGATTAAACTGCTTGAGCCGCAACTCACGTTACCTCTAACAAACTTATTCAATGATATGTTATCCGTTGGTTATTTTCCTGACTGCTGGAAGAGGGTCTTATTATTTCCATTGGCGAAGTCGGGCAGGATGGAGTCGTGCTCGTACACAAGACCGATAGCCAAACTCTGCGAGCTCTCGAAGATTTTGGAAAGAGTAGTGCATGATCAGTTGATTGAGTATCTCGAAAGTTATTGTTTATTAACAGCTAGGCAAGCGGGGTTCCGAAAGGGACATAGTACTCAGTCAGCTCTTCTAGGTGTACTTGATGATGTGAGAAGGGCTATCGACTCTAGGAAGATAACGATTTTGGTCTTATTCGACTTTTCCAAGGCCTTTGACACGGTGCCGCATCATCTCCTCATCCAGAAGTTGGGTAATATCGGATGCTCCGATGTTGTGCTAAATTGGTTTTATAGATACCTTGTTGGCCACACACAGGCTGTGGTGGATGAAATTGGCGCGACATCGGACTGGCTTGGGGTGAATGCAGGTGTACCGCAGGGTAGTGTCCTAGGTTCCGTTTTTTTCTCCATTTTCATCAATGATCTGCCTAAGATCTTTAAATATTGTAATTATATGTTTTTTGTCGACGACGCCCAGGTCTATCATTCGTTTCTTCCAACAGATTTCGATAATGCAGTTCAACGTGTTTCTCACGATGCGAATGCGATAGCGAGCTGGGCGATTAATATCGGTCTTAAGCTAAATGCGGAAAAACCGAAAGTCATGGTCCTGGGCAGTCAGGCTTATCTGGCGCGTATCAACCTGGACACTGCTCCAAAGGTCAGACTATGCAATGACTACTTGCACTCTACTGCGTTATTACAGCAAAACTATGTCGCTTAAACTCCGTAAGAACCTGGTAGAAACACTTATTTTCCCGCATTTTGACTACGCGTGCGCGGTTTATCACGATGTAGATCAGACTAGAAATCTTAAACTCCAAAGACTGTTGTATGGGGTAATATAGCGAGACGTGATCATGTTACTCCGTATAGATTAGGCTTAAAATGGCTTTCGGTCGAGTCCAGACGGTCCTTTCTCATCGGCTCCTTAGCCTATAACATTATCTCTTATAATACACCAACCTACTTAGCAAATCACTTAATTAAACTTAACACCCCTGATCAGAATCCTCGATCTTCCTCTCGTCATCCACCCAAACCCCTCACATACCTTCCGCCACGCACTGAATCATTAAACAAGTCATTCATTATAACATCCACCCGCATCATCAATCAGCTTCCTTTCATCACCTTTAACCCCATGTCCATAGATAATTTCAAAGTCATCCTCTTCAATCATTTGTTTGGGCTCGATAAGAATGCTTGGTCTACACGGATCGCAACCGAGGGCATCGCACCTCGGCCCATCCCAGATCTCAAGGAGGCTATGTAGATTTTGTATTGTTTGTAAGTCTGTTTTAACTTTGCGTTTTTATTGATTTATTTATTTACTTTATTGTATCTATACGAGCGATTCGAGCGATCTCTTATTGTATTATTTTACTACTATGTACTTGCTAACAAATTGCGTATTTATTTATATTGTTAAGTTCTACTAAAAATCTACTGTTTTTATTTTATTTTTATTTTTATCTTTATATTCTATTTTATTGTATATTTACATTTATAATTTTATATCGTTAGTAAGCTTATATTTTGTTATGTAGTTATAAGATTTTTTTTACTTTTGTAAAAATTAAAGCTCTGCATCATCTGTTAGTGCCTATGGAGTTTCTATCCCAAACGGCCAAATAAAGACTAAATCTAAATCTAAATCTCTCAAAGCGATTCGATACCGCGCGACTTTCGAGATTCTTATGCATCATTGTAAAACGTTTAAATATCATTTTAAATATTCAGAATTTTCACATGTTTTTATTTACTATAAATATAAGTTGTGACAATGCAAATAGTGCATGTCATTAAGAGCGACAAATAGCTATACCTTACCTTCCCTGTACGAGCACACACACATATACAAGCCTAACCGAACCTATATTTCCCTAATTTCCCTAAGAGTCTATAATAATAATTACAACACCCTCCCAATAGCCGAGCTCCTTAACACTATAATACCACCGAGCCCACTAACAAAGGTACACAGGGGAGCAGCCGAGCAGGACACAGAAGGAGTTCACAGCAGTATAGAGTACTCTTGAAGTAAACTAAACATAAGCCCTGACGTAGAGCCAATGAAGCAGCATGCTGAGGTGTTGACAGCGAGCCCCAAAGTCCTGAACCTAGTAGCAGCGTACCCAGCAAGCCAAGGAAGACTGAGCCAGAAGGAGAAGCCAATGTATCCAGGAAGTCCGTCAGCCAGCAATTATCCAGGGAACCTGTAAGCACCAGTAATGTAGTAATGTTCACTATAAGGGAGTAGATAGGAGCACACACTTACTTAAATAAGTGTGTATAGGAGAGGACTTGTGAAGAGGTTAGGTGAGCATTATAAGTGCTCACACACACACACAGATTAATAATAAAGCAGCAAGCCGTCCTCCAAGTGGATATTTACCTGGATATTGCCGTGTGTCCGTCCAAGCAGCCCGAGCCCGCCGTTGCACCTGTCAAGCCGTGCGCCTCCAGAAGAGCGAGAGAGAGAGAGAGAGAGATATCGGACGCGGCAACGCATGAGCCCGTATCGACGTGCCGCGTATATACACCTCCCGCAGCCCTGTAACCACCGAGATTATTAGCCGACAGGCGAACAATAAGGAACGAATTTATAATTACCTGGCAAGTAGCTTACGTCGTCGTCAACGGCACCATTGTTGTTGCGGGAACGGACGAGGTGTACACTTCGAGACGATGCGGTGGCCATGTTACTCAAGCCGCACTCGAGTAAGGCCGCGTACGCACCGCAAGTGGGCCGTCGCGACGCATGCGCGCACACGGGCAATGCGTCGACCACGCCGAGGAGAGCAGAGCTCTTCCGATCGCCGTAGCATCACGACGAATGATCTGGTGTGGAAAATCTGAGTGTGAATCGAGAGTGCATTTTGTATTGTGCGGAGCAATTGAGCAAGCAGCGTAGCAACAAAGGTTGGTGCATTCCTATCTGTGCCTCCTTTATTTATTCATTATACTTAATTCCCGTGCTTCCGTACTGTGTGTGTGCGAGTTATCGCGGTTTTCCCCCTTCTCCCCCCCCCTTTTCTTTATTCGAGCAGCTTTCGACCCGCGATCGCGTATCGCAGCCGCGCCGTCGGTCAACATTAAACTCGTCGCGGACGAGTAGCACCAATTCAGCTAACAAAATCGTGCTTTTTAAATTATAGATTGCACCCGTGCAATCCGCAGTGAGCCGCATCTCGCCTTCCTAAATTTGCCCCCTCCCTGAGCCGATCGCAGCCGAGCTTGAGCCCGCGTAACGGACGAGACTGGCACCCGTAATTATTTTAGAGATATCGCATCGGATAATAAATTAAGTATTTTATATATTCCTTATTTTTATTATCCCCATCACCTGCACCCTAATCCCCAGTGCAGCGTGACATTGGCGCCCAACGTGTTAATTTTTATTTTGGGATTAAAATTGTGAGCATCTAGCGAGACGCAGAGCAGCCATTTTCCCTTCTCGTTCGTCGTGCGCACACACACGCGAGGTGGCGAAGCACGGCCATTTTTCTTTATACGACCACGTGTCGTAGAAATTAAAAATTATTATATTTCGAGCAGCTAATAATTTAATTTTATAAAGCTTAATAATTTTCTGTTGCGAAAATTTTTCTTTTTATTATTAATAATTAATATTACTGAATATTTTATTTTATATTACATAAAAATAACGCATGTATATATGAAGCATACGTATATACAAATAGTATATACATATTTATTTACATAATTTGCTATTAATTTGCATTTGCTTTATTTTTCGTTTAAACGCTTATATAATTATTTAATTGCTTATCATCCCTACATATTGAAATTCGCCTTTGGTTGCATTTTAATTTTTTTTTACCATTAACAATTATATATAGCATAGCACGATATTTCCCCCTCCTACGCACATTCTTTGGGTAATTTATAGCTTTCTCCCTTAACCAAGCTACATATTTTTTTTATTATATAACCCATACGAGCAGCGAATAAATTTTTTTTTCTTGTTTTGCCATTACATTCCCTAACCAAATTAACAGCTTATTTTTTTCCCTTAGCGCATGTTTTAAAAATTATAACTTAAATAATTTCTAGACGCACCGTGCAAAACTATTATTTTTTTTCCCCCTGATTGCTGTAGCTTAAATAATTATTTTTTTTTATTATTCCCCTAGTAATAATATTGAGATTTGCACTAACGGAGCAAACAAATTTATTGTTTTATTGCTTAAGCTAATAATTATTCGTTTGGAAGCTTGCATTATTTTTTTTTGCTTTCCCTAATCAATTATAAATTAAAATTAATTTAACATATAAACATTGAGCTATTCGATTGTTGAGCAAGAGCTATTAATTAAGCAAATATTTTCCTGAGACCTGATTAAAATGTCCCGTAATTTTAGATTAGGCGGAAAATTAGTAGGAATAAGTGCAGCTCAAGGCGCACCAATAATTAGGCGAGCCATAAATGAATTAGCCGATGGAAGAGTTGTCTTCTATGCGGGAACATCATTTTTAAATTTAGATAACGATATAGCTATTATTCGCGATAGAGTAGCTCGTTATGAAATTAGACGCAACTTTGGAGACTCAGCAGCTCAATGGAATCCGCGAACAGACCAAATGTGGTTTGACGAGTTTTAGGAAGAAAATATAACCCAAGCAGAAGAACAAGCATCAGAAGCAATAAATCCAGACGAGTTATCCCTTTCCCTTACCCAATCTGAGCGAACAAATTTTTTACCTCCGATATCTTCCCACCCACTCCAGCAATCAAGCAGCCAAGCAAATTTTATTGAATTGGAAACAGGACAAACTCGTGGTCCCTATCCAGATCCAATTTCAATGCAAGAGATGACGCAGCCAACACAGCGATCAACCCCATATAGCCAAAATCAACGAAGCAGCAGTCCAACCGAAAAGCAAACAAATCACCCACGAGCACAATCGACTGCATACAGACTGACGCCAACGCCGATAACAAGCCAGAATCTATTAGATGCACCGAATATAGAAATTTATCACACGCTGCCTGACGTAACGACATCGAACTTAGCAGTTAATACTACGTCACATTACACTATTCAAGCCATAGCTCCCACTTTACCCAGTAACCCATCTCTTATAAGAAATCCCTTCGTTAGTTGCACAACACCTACCACAACCTATACCACCGACTCTGAACAAAATTCCCGGCCCCGACAATCCCACTGCATCCAGCAATCAGCCTTCCGTCCCATAGTCACAGTACCCACCACAAGCCAACCAGCAGCAACGCAGCAGAGACATTTAACATCGCCGAACCAGATCGACCCGAGACGAAGAGAATTAAACAGAAATTTACCGAGCGTCCATTGGGAAGATGAAGTGCAATACGTCAGCCAGCCACAGCAGCAAAATGCATATATAGCCCCCCCGTCCCAACAATTAACCGATAGAACATACGAAGTTCCATATTCCCCTATACCCCAAGCACAACGACGAGCATTCGCAAGCGCCATTCCCCAACAAGCTCCGCAGCAACCGGAATATTATAGCCACCAGCTTATAAGCCAGCCGCATCCCGACTATAATACGATACACCCACTGAGCAGCACCTACAGAACGAGCAGATTAGACGACGCAACGTTTATACGAGAAAAACGTACAGTCGAAATTTTCAATAGGTGGCACATATCGTTCAAGGGCAATAAAAAAGGCGACCCTGAAACATTCCTACGTAACTTAGAGGAATGTAAAGAGTCACATGGGTTCACCGCGGAAGAGATTATGCTTTCTCTACCGGCCGTACTCGACGACGAATCATACGACTGGTTTAAGAGAGAAAAGCATAACTGGAGAATATTTAGCGAATTTATGGAAGCATTTAGACTGCAATATGGAGTGGAAGATACGCAGATAAGCCTACGTCACACAGCAGAGCTCAGAACGCAAGGAGCAAATGAAGACATCGCCACATACTTACAAAAGTTAAGAGGGATGTTTGATCATTTTAAGCCACCAATGTCCATCCACGAGCAACTCGATAGGGCATATAGAAACATGCACCCGAGCTATCGAGTAAAAATAGAAAGGCATCATTTTAATGATTTTACCGAGCTACAACGATTAGGCAAGAGAGAAGAAGCTAGACGCTACTTAGATGAAGCATATAATCCGCCTCCGCCAATTACGATTGCAGGGCTACAAAGGTTTGCTTATGTAGACCCCACGCAAACGAAGCCACGAAAAATAGCAGCGATAAAAACCGAGTCAAACCAAAGCACAACAGAAGCCTCAAACCCACCTGAGCCAGCAGCCCCGATAGCTAGCCCAAACCCTCCCAAAAACACCCAACAGCCTAAGCATACCCCGAGGAGAAATAAGCAGCAATACCCCAGGAAGCAGTATAGCGAAGCAGCCAAAAACATCAACACGAGCCAACAGCAAGCAGCAGCACAACAGCCTAAAAATTTTAACATCAGAAGCAACTGGCAAGAGCAGCAAACGCAACAACCGCAGCCAACGGTAAGCAGCCTCAATCAGCACAGCAGCGCCAGAGCCCCGATTATATACAATCATCCCCGTAATCAAAAAGAGCCGTGCTACAGCTGTAACAAATTAGGCCATTGGGCAGCGGAATGCCCCAACCGACGCTGTCATGGGTGTGGTACACCAGGCGTTTACATCAAGCAATGTACAAGATGCAACCCACACCAGACGTCGGGAAACTACAACCAGAGGGGATAAAGACCCGTATTTCCTCGCCCCAAGCCCCCAAAGGGTCTGAGCCATATAAGTTAGCAACGAGCGAATCCCTGATCCAACACGTCCCCAATATTGACCCAAGACATTATTTCAACTTAGAAATAAACGGCCACAAGGTGATTGCACTCCTAGACGATGGAGCAACAAGATCGTTCCTAGGAGGCAATATGAGCGAGCTGCTACAACACAAGCTAAGACCGTCCCAATGCCCAGGAGTCAAGGTAGCAGATGGTACAGTTATACCTGTCCAAGGCTTGGTTGACATCACAATAAAAATTGATGGAGACGAAGTTGTTATGCCATTTCAAGTAGCAGATGGACTCCATTATGACTGCATACTTGGAATTGACTTTAAGCGTAAAGTTAATATGAGTATTAACTATGAAAATGATACCTGGTGGACAAGCAAAGGTCTCATACACCAATTCTATCCAGAAGGTAACGATCCTAGTTGCATACCAGCCGTAGCGAGTATAGGAGGATTAAAGCAAGCCAGCCCAGAGCAAATGGAGCAAATGCATCGCTTACTAGATGAATTAATTCCCCAAACACCCCAAACCTTAGGAGTCACTAACCTAACAAGCCTCAAGCTAGATGTGCAAGGAGCAGAGCCAATAAGACAGCCACGCCGCAAATATTCGCCAAAAATGCTTCAAGCAGGCTATGAAGAAATAGATCGAATGCTAAGAGAAGACATTATAGAACCCTCGCAAAGCCCATGGTGCAGCTATCCGGTAATCGTACCAAAAGCAAATGGCAAATACCGCTTTTGTATTGATTACAGGTTAGTAAATGAAGTGACAAAGAAATCGGCCTACCCAATGCGCAATATGGACGATATTTTGGACCAATTGCGGGAAAGCCGATTTATTAGCAAGCTGGATTTGTCACAAGCCTATCATCAAGTTCCCCTAGCCCCCGAGAACCGTGAAATAACAGCATTCGCCCTACCTGGTAAAGGACTATTTCAATTTAAGCGTGTACCTTACGGCTTGACGAACGCACCAGCCATGTTTCAGCAGTTGATGGATAAGTTGATCAAACCGGAATGGGAGCCACACGTTTTTGCCTACTTAGATGATATCATCATCACGGCAAAAACATTTGAAGAGCATATGAAATTGTTAAAGATAGTCCTTATAGCCCTAAATAAAGCCAACTTGCAAATTAACCGCGAAAAATCCGAATTTTGCTGTCCAGAGGTCACTTATCTCGGATACAAAATTAACGAGTCCGGTTTACAAACAATCCAGGATAAGGTTAAGCCAATACTGGAGTACCCAGCTCCAACAAATTTGAAACAGTTAAGACGTTTCAACGGCTTAGTGGGTTGGTACTCTAGATTTATAAAGGATTTAGCAAAATACCGTACGCCATTAAATTATTTAATGAGGAAAGATGTACGATGGCAGTGGCACCAGGAGCAGCAGGAAGCATTTGAAAAAATTAAATTAGCCTTAACCCAAGCTCCTGTCTTAGCCCGTCCCGATTTTTCCCATCCCTTTACCCTCCAAACAGATGCCAGCGATTTCGCCATAGCAGGTATTCTCACGCAGGAGATCAATGGCGAAGAACACCCGATCTACTACGTAAGTAGAACGCTAAGCAAAGCCGAGCGAAACTATACAGTTACAGAGAAGGAGTGTTTGGCTGTTCTCTGGTCTGTAGAAAGGCTTAAAGGATACTTGCAAGGTGAACAATTTACCGTTATTACGGATCATCACAGTCTCCTTTGGCTGAATAAGCTAAAAGATCCAGCTGGAAGGTTAGCTCGCTGGAATACCATATTGCAGAACTATAACATCAAGTTCGTGCATCGAAAAGGAGCCATGCACAAAGTCACAGACGCACTGTCCAGAGCTTTCGAAGAAGCAGAAGCCATAGCAGCAGCCTTAAAGGTAGACACCAATAACCCATGGTACCAAGAGAAATTGAGAGCCGTAGCCAAATTCCCCAACAAATACCCCGACCTAAGAATAGCCAATAATGTATTATACGCCCATCGTCCCAATCCCCTTGTAGATTCCTTTATGCCCGACTTGGATGCATGGAAAGTAGTTCTACCAGAAGCCGACCGCGAAAAAGCCCTATATGAAGCCCATTACATGCCGCAAGCAGGCCATCTTGGCATCGATAAAACTTACGCTAGACTAGCCACTTACTATTATTGGCCAGGCATATATTTCGATACATGCAACTACGTCAAGACATGCCAAGAATGCCAAGCTCATAAGAGTAGCCAGCAAGCACCTCCAGGATTAATGGAAGGGAGAAATATAACCGAGCCATGGACAGTCGTAGCAGCCGACATAATGGGACCTAAACCACCATCAAAACAAGGGTTTAAATACATCATTGTATTCGAGGATTTGTTCACTCGATACATTGAGATGAAGCCTCTTAGACGAGCTGATGCAAAGAGCGTGCTGCAGGCATTTGACGAACTCATCATCAATAGATGGGGCTGTCCCAAATACCTTGTCACAGATAATGGGACCGAGTTCGCCAATAGAATGGTAACAAAAAGACTAACACAATACGGTATAGTACAAACCACCATTCCGCCATATTTTGCCCAAGCCAATCCAGTAGAGCGAGTTAATAGAAATATAAAGCCGATGATAAATAGTTATTTAACAGATGACCACCGAGATTGGGATAGACATCTCGGAGAGTTCAATTTCGCGCTAAATACAGTTATACACTCCTCTACAAAATATAGCCCAGCATTTTTAAACTTAGGCAGAAATCCCCGTCCCGTAGCCCTTATAAGGAAGCATATAGAAAAGCTAAGTGAAATTCCAGCCCCAGACACAGAGCAATGGGTAGAGCGCATTCACAGATTGCCTAAAATTTATGACCTTGTTAAAAGACACATAGATTTAGCAACAGCAAAGCAAGCGAGGTATTATAACAAAGGTAGAAGGGATGTACAATACCAAATAGGCAACTTAGTTAGATACCGTAACCGCATTTTATCCTCAGCCGAAAATTATATAGCAGCAAAACAAGCCCCTAAATTTATTGGTCCAGCAAAAGTAATACAAGTATTTTCCCCGACGTTATACCTAATAGAGGATTTGCAAAGCAAGCGGCAAATTAAAGTACATATAACAGATTTAAAGCTCCACATTCCTCCCCGGAAAATCCCAGTCCCTATTCAAAGTAGAACTCCCATTCCCCAACAGCCAGTAAACCCGAAAACCCAAACTAAGCCAATTCCCGATGCCCCTATAGCTAAAAGACGTCGATTCAGGAAGAAGCCCATCATACCAATACCGCAAAATAGCCCCCAGCGAATGCAACTTAGACCGCGTAAATAACTAGTTTATTTATATATAAAGCAACATGGCGAATCTCAATAGGGAAATAGCACATTTAAGCCAAGTACTGAGTCACCATATAATTTATAGATGGAAAGAACAGGCCAAGCAGCCTCAGCCCTTAAGAGAGGCCGAGGACGTGGGCGCTTCGTCCAGAAGCGTATTGAGGATCTGGACGAAGTTCTGCCCAGATTAAATCTCGGCAGAACGCCCAGCCCAACCTCTCCCAGGCCAAGGGAAAGCCAAATGAGCCAGTCGCCCCGAAGCCAAACACTTTGCCTAGGGACAAGGGGTTGTATGCATGGAGGACGCCACCTGTGCGAAACACTCACACAAGCAAGAACGCAAGGTGCTTCCTCCCGCGAATACGCAGCCCCCATGCAGAGCACGAGCAGCCACCGAGGAGCCAGCACAAACGAGCCAGCGAGCCAAACCCTTCCAACCACCCCAAGCCCTCCCATTACCCCCAGCCCTCCTACATTTAGCCCATCCTTCCCACCCCAACCCATCATTACCCGTCCCGTATTTGATCCCCAAACCCAACTTTACACCTACATCCACATCCCAGTTGAAATCCCTCGCCAACAACCCATCATTCCCGACCTAGCCACCATCCGTTCCTCAAATTTCCCCACCGCATCTGCATCCTTTCCCGCCCCTCAAGCTTCCACCCAGCCACCACCCCTAATGTCCCAGAAAACTCAAAATCCCTTCCCCAACACCCCCCACACTTCCCAGAGCCAACCCAGCACAGCCCAAACCATTCCCTCCCTCCTCGACCTAGTAATCGAGCCACCATTCCCCCGAGCAGAAGAGCCAGCAACAGCGAGCGGAGCCGAGCAATATATTCCCCGACCACCGCCAGCAGAATGCAGACCATTCTGCTGGAATTGTGGTGGGGAAAGGCATAGCTGCCGGCAATGCACCTCACCCAGGGCCCAATTTTGTAAAAATTGTGGGATTCCCGAGGTCTCCACCAGCAGCTGCCCACGCTGCAAGGAGGCATATAAGGCCTACCTGGCCAAACGGCATTAAGCCAGAGTTTTTTTATCCTTTCTTTGTTTCCATTTCTTAAATTATAAATATAATAAATTATGAAATCAAGAAATTTTTTTTTCTTTTTCCCTAAAAATAAGTTTTTATTTTAATATGCAAATTGAAAGCAAGTTCTTATTTTGATTATTCTTACATTTTTTAACGGTTTTAATGAATTAACAAATAATAAGCAGCAGGAAAATTACACAAGCAAATAAACGAGGCAAAGGTATGCACTAATTTATTAATAATTATTATTATTTTTATTAGTGACTTATTCTCATAATTTATATTTTATATATTATTATGTATGAGTATGCGAACAACATGTAAGTGTGCAAGAATGAGAGATCCGCGTTCGCGGGAAGAGTTCTCAAGCGAGCAAAAATAATTGTAAAGGGTATGCCAGTCGTCGTTACTAGTAATAAATGTTATAGCATAATATAATAGGAAATATACACACTCAGCGCGCACATAACACAGTCATGTCCAGCCAAGCAGTAATCAGCGAGATTAAACACTTACACCTCAAGATAAATAGCACGAGCAACTTATCGAGCGTTTATTAATTATTTATATTTATTCAATAGCATGCTTACCCCACCAACATACACAGAACGCGAAATCCATTTATTCAAATGGTTTTATAATTTTTTTTTGTTGTAGTAGTTACGTCTCCGCGTAACTACAGTTTGGTGGGGGGGAGTGTGACAATGCAAATAGTGCATGTCATTAAGAGCGACAAATAGCTATACCTTACCTTCCCTGTACGAGCACACACACATATACAAGCCTAACCGAACCTATATTTCCCTAATTTCCCTAAGAGTCTATAATAATAATTACAACACCCTCCCAATAGCCGAGCTTCTTAACACTATAATACCACCGAGCCCACTAACAAAGGTACACAGGGGAGCAGCCGAGCAGGACACAGAAGGAGTTCACAGCAGTATAGAGTACTCTTGAAGTAAACTAAACATAAGCCCTGACGTAGAGCCAATGAAGCAGCATGCTGAGGTGTTGACAGCGAGCCCCAAAGTCCTGAACCTAGTAGCAGCGTACCCAGCAAGCCAAGGAAGACTGAGCCAGAAGGAGAAGCCAATGTATCCAGGAAGTCCGTCAGCCAGCAATTATCCAGGGAACCTGTAAGCACCAGTAATGTAGTAATGTTCACTATAAGGGAGTAGATAGGAGCACACACTTACTTAAATAAGTGTGTATAGGAGAGGACTTGTGAAGAGGTTAGGTGAGCATTATAAGTGCTCACACACACACACAGATTAATAATAAAGCAGCAAGCCGTCCTCCAAGTGGATAGTCCGTCCAAGCAGCCCGAGCCCGCCGTTGCACCTGTCAAGCCGTGCGCCTCCAGAAGAGCGAGAGAGAGAGAGAGATATCGGACGCGGCAACGCATGAGCCCGTATCGACGTGCCGCGTATATACACCTCCCGCAGCCCTGTAACCACCGAGATTATTAGCCGACAGGCGAACAATAAGGAACGAATGTATAATTACCTGGCAAGTAGCTTACGTCGTCGTCAACGGCACCATTGTTGTTGCGGGAACGGACGAGGTGTACACTTCGAGACGATGCGGTGGCCATGTTACTCAAGCCGCACTCGAGTAAGGCCGCGTACGCACCGCAAGTGGGCCGTCGCGACGCATGCGCGCACACGGGCATGCGTCGACCACGCCGAGGAGAGCAGAGCTCTTCCGATCGCCGTAGCATCACGACGTACGATCTGGTGTGGAAAATCTGAGTGTGAATCGAGAGTGCATTTTGTATTGTGCGGAGCAATTGAGCAAGTAGCGTAGCAACAAAGGTTGGTGCATTCCTATCTGTGCCTCCTTTATTTATTCATTAGGCTTAATTCCCGTGCTTCCGTACTGTGTGTGTGCGAGTTATCGCGGTTTTCCCCCTTCTCCCCCCCCTTTTCTTTATTCGAGCAGCTTTCGACCCGCGATCGCGTATCGCAGCCGCGCCGTCGGTCAACATTAAACTCGTCGCGGACGAGTAGCACCAATTCAGCTAACAATTCGTGCTTTTTAAATTATAGATTGCACCCGTGCAATCCGCAGTGAGCCGCATCTCGCCTTCCTAAATTTGCCAACTTGTAACGGACGAGACTGGCACCCGTATTTATTTTAGAGATATCGCATCGGATAATAAATTAAGTATTTTATATATTCCTTATTTTTATTATCCCCATCACCTGCACCCTAATCCCCAGTGCAGCGTGACAAAGTATATATGTATCTATTACTTGCTATAAATATAAGGTACATTATTTTAGTTATTAAATAATTAATAACTAAATTAACATATTATATAATTGTTTAGTTGAAAGTAAAAGAAAATTCATCTATTTTTAAAAAAATATCAACTAATGCTCGATCTGTTCCAAGTCATGATGGATATAAAAAATTTAATTAATTAATTAAAAATATGTAATTTCATTACGATAAATAGTAGAGACTTTCAAGTACATTAGCGAGAATGCTAAGGGGATTCAAACACAGAAACCCTGGGAGGATTCAAACACAGAAACCCTGGGGGGATTCAAACACATGTACTTGAACCCTGGGGGGATTCAAACACATGTGCTTGAACCCTGGGGAGATTCAGGCTCACAAACCCTGGGGGGATTCAAACACATGTGCTTGAATCCCCCCAGCTTACCTACTAATTGCCATTTTGTTATAATTACCCATTATAACCAAGGGTACTTTACTTATACCAGGTTTGAGTATTCTAGGTTCCTATATGTATGATACTTTCTAATTACATACTGGGTTAGCATACCATTCAAACAAAGATATGCGACATGGGTCTTAGCAGGTTTGCTGAGAGAGATTCGCCAGAAATTCTACTTGATAATCAATCTGGAAAAGCTCCGGCTGATATCTGGGCATTAGGCTGCGTTATAGTAGAAACATTTAAAGAAGATGACGTATGAACACAATTGAAAATTAGATATGATTTGATATTAGTATTCAGTGAATTACTTACGTTGAGAAATAAAACCAAATTTACAAGCATTACCTAGTGATTTGTATTACATTATTAGTTTATGTTTTGAATATAATCCGAAGAAACGACCTCAATCTTCAGAAATTTACTTTGAGTTGAAAGACAAGTTAGTTATGTTATGAATAGAATGAGTATTAACGAGTGTAGACAATTATAAAATGGAATTGTCATATTAAATTTATTGTAAAATAAACTTATCTTAGAAAAGTATATCTGAATACTTCTTTTGTGATGTAAATATCAATTATAATTAATGATAATTCTGTTTAAATATTTGAGTTCATTTTAATTATAAAAACGTATGAAATTGATGGGATAAAAATTTTTTATACAATTATGAATTTCAAATTAAAATAAAGTTTTATTAATAAAAACAACATTGATTAAATCAAATCACAGTTTAAAGAAATTTCTTAAAAATATTTACTATTGTTTTTCAAAATAAATATTGTATTTTACAATTACAGCAATTTATAATTCTTATATAAATAATAGTTTATCCTTCATTTATGTTTTAAATGTATTTTTTATTTTTAGTTTGACTTATAATTATTTTACACTTCTATTTAACGCAGCGCTTACTCTTTTTTAAAGAAATTGTTAATCAGTTGAAACTGATAATAGTAGTACCCCGCGTAAAAAAAATTAAACTTGATATTAACTTGATATAAAGTTAATGCTTATATCAAGTTTATATGAACATGTCCAATGAGACTATGCCGAACTTAGATTTTTATTCACTGAAGTTTATCTCATGTTAATATAAGGTTTGTAGAGTGTTAATATCAAGTAAAGGACATGAAAATAAAGTTTGGATAAAGTTCAAATTAATTTTACATAAAAGTAATTTTAATTTGATCGCAACTTTGTCGAAAATTGATAAATTTATTATATTTTAGATGATCGACATGTAGTATTTATAAACTTTGCTTGAATTTATTATAGACATTATATTTACTTTATCTCAACTTATCATGAACATAGTAAATTTATATTTTTGTCTATAAAAAAACTGATATAAAGTTTTAAGAAAGTTGTTTAATGATGTATATAAACTTAATCTTAATTTTTTTTGAAACATTAAGAACGACTTAAGTTAGAAAGTTAGTTTTAAAATGTACAAGTAAACAAAGCAACTACAGTGAACAAATAATTTTTTATTTCAAGTAATTTAATTATAAAATTTGAAGATTCGTTTCAGCTGCACATTAGTGCCGTATACCCATACTTGCCTCCGATGCGCGACATGCGCTTTTTGATTTATTACATTTTAAAAATTTCTTATTTAGTATATTAGATTACTTTTTCTAAAAGTCTAAAACTATATAAACGCTTTGTTAGTTTATATTAATAACTGATTGTACCGCATAATATTTTTGATCAATATGTACATAAAAACAAACATTAATAATACTATTTACATCAATAAGAAAGAGATTTTCTGTTCCTTTACAGGAATAAATTGTTGGAACGCACTGATTAATTATGTCGCAATTAAAAGCTGTCTCGGTAATGCATTTAGCAATAAATTGCATAAGTTTTACAATTTATATTACACATATTGCAAGAAAGCTCGCAGATACACTTATATATTTTTATAAATACTTTAATGATACCTGTTTCCTTCGATTATTACATAAATATTGTATACAAGTAAGAATTGCTTCTTTTTCTTCTGGCGTAATTATCGGTTTCAAAATAAATATCATTTTTAAGGAGAGAAGAGAAGACATGACTTTTCTTTTCTTCAATTATTAAATTATTAGCTTGAAAAACTTGTAAAATATATTTAGGGATAATGGTAAGTCTATCACATGAGCCTACAATAAACAAATTATTGTCTATTTTTTTTACTTTACGTCTATGCGTACCGGATTTTTCAATTTTTTCACAGAAATAATATTCTGGACTATCAATTTTGATTAATTTATCCTTAATTTCATTAATCGATAAAAAGGTGTTTATTGCCGATGAAATTTGTAATTCTGGGTTTTTTGATCCGTATACATAACTTTTCAAAATTCCATTTAAGTTTTCAAATGGAAAACCAGATAGCAAGTATAGTGGGCCAAATTTTTGTACATCATCGGACAAATGTAATAATAAATGCACATTACACGTCATATATTTTTGTCCGTACAAGTACTCAAACCGAGAAACGTATTCAAATAAAAGTTTCCTTGCAACTCCTATCATTTTATAGCTTACACTCGTAAAATCCAGTAACGAAATCGCGTAGACTAAGAGAATATGCTGTTTAAAAAATCTGTTTCTCATAAATTCTTCTAAAATCGGTAAACTATAAACTAGTAGAAAAATTCTTAACTCTGAAGACTTCCAATACGAGTAATCAGTTAATTTTCATGGTAACCTGTTAACGAATGCTGGAGGGGTTATAGTCTTAATTTTTTCATCGATTATATTTATAAATTCAAATAAAGATGAGGGGTGACTGTGGTGTTTTGCATCAAACCAAAAACTCATTAATTTTTTTGTAACACATTGATAGACACAATGCATTACATCGATAGCAGCTGATTCCATATGATTATATACTATCAATTTTAATATGGTAGGACCTTTAATACCATAGATGGGTACATTTTGATCTAATGCTTGTTGAGCATTACAACAAGCTGGTCGATTGAGTAGTTCGTAGAGTAAAATTTTGAATGCATGGATACACTTGGACATTTTCAATTCTTTCAGTTTCAATCTCACAATTCGGACAACCATGCTTTCCATTATATTGTTGCATATTTTGGAATAGTGCCTTTGCAGGTAAGTCACAAGTATCATTTATTATCATTCCTCGAACTCTTAGCAAATTTGAATCATTCGGGACTTTAAAATCTACGCCTGCATATAATTCTTTAAGTTGGTCCTCGAAAGATGATAAAAACAAGTTTGCAGATGGTTTAGTTGATGCAAACCATAACCCTGCTACGATATTATTTTCTTTACGAATACGTAATTTATATGACAATTCATTAATCATTAAGTAAAATGGCCATATACTTATTTTAGAGGATTTAAAAAGTGGTATTCCATCCGAGTTCCAGGTAAAAGTAATATTATTTGAATTATTTGTAAAATCACGTGGTAGAGATTTATAAATAGTCCCATCATAAACATCTTCGAAATTATTTATATTTTGTTTAATTCGCGTAAAACGGTAACTTAAACTATCTTTAAATCCTGTCCTCTTAAACATTGCCGATAATTGCGTAAGAATTAGTATTTCAATAAAGTAATTAATATCTTCACCTTGATTACAATTTTGACAGAAATGATTATTTACTTTTGTTAAGCATTTATTGCAATAAAAATGCTTATTTAGAGGAGTCTCGATGTTAGAAAAGAATTTCCTAAATTTATGCAACGTCGTTTTACAATTATTAGGTTTGATACAGTGATATTCTATTAGTGACAAAATAGTATCCAACTCTACTCCTGAAAAATTAAATCTTTTTGTAGCGGTAAAAATTGCAAAAGTACTTTCCGCTACAGTTAATGGGGCTCCTGGATACAAAGGTATCCGAATAATCACTATCTTCAGAAGAATATTCTGTATCAAACGAAACAAAATCTGAATCTGTTTCATTTTCTGAAGAGCTACCAAATTGTGAAGAAACTGTGCTACATTCATTTGATTGCCCGCGTAAAAAAAGATAAATTCATATAAACTTGACATGATGTTTAGCTGATCTAAACTTCATATAAAGTTTATTTACATTAATCTTATGGCACAATCATGAACTTCTCACATTATAGCATTAAGTTCAGCTAAAGTTTATAGTAAATTAAAAAAGAACTTTAGCTAAACTTTATATGAATTTGATATTAATTTACATATTTTATTATTTAATTGCATCAACGTTTACTTCAAGATTATAATAGATTTAACAAAACCTTTAGCTAAACTTTATACAAACTTTATTTATTTATCTAGATTTTTTTATATGTTATTAGAACGTTCAGTTAAAGTTTGTTCTAAATTTTAGAAAAACTTTAGCTAAACTTTATATATATTTAATATCAATTTATGTTTTTAATTGGGGATCAACGTTCAACTTCATCCAATTGAGGCCTGCGATGGCTCGGTCGGTAGGGAGTCGGGCTCGTAATCTGGAGGTCCCAGGTTCGATTCCCGGCCCCGGCCGATTGATACAAGCACCACTGGCGAATGTATTTTCAACAAGTGCTTTCTTCATCAAGACATCGTATGACCTCCGTCGCTGATTAGCACCGGTTTGGGAGCATAAAAAGAGCGACATTAAAATAATAAAAAAAAAAAAAAAAAAACTTCATCCAATCGTTTACACTTTTAATTGATATAAATAAATAATAACTATCATGACTTTATTTAAGTTTGTTTAATTCAATAACAATTACATTAAATAATAATAAACTATACATAATATATAGAACACAACGATTTAATAATAAGTTTTTAATAACTTTAATCAGACGTGCTATCAAACATCATCTCTACGTCTTCTTCAATTTCTTTATTTTCTTTTCTTTTTTTTGATGCCTCTTTATCTAAGTCATCTTCATTTTCTTTACGTTCTTTTCTTTTTTTCGATGCGTCTTTATCAACTTTTTGGTTGTTATCTGCATCTATTTTTTCGGCAGACTTTTTTCTGTTTTGTACGTCTGAAGGGTAGCGCACATCGCCGCTAGACACTGCCGGTACTCTTTGAGGTTTATTTCGTACTTTCTCTTTTTTACATTGTTATTTACATAACCTATTAATAAAAGAAATAATATAATTAATTTTGTTGTTAAGAATAATAATTTTGCAGAAAATTTAAAATATTGACTTACTAAAAACACTTTTATAAATATTTTCGGGAGTGGGATCCCTTCCATTTTTTCCCCTTGACGACATTTTTTTCAACTCCTCTTCACCTATTATTAGTCGGATCAAACGCCTGACAAATTCTCGAGGTTTCCTCGAGTAGCTGGTTTTAATGCACTCCAATTTAAACCTATCTACCTTGATACCCGAGTCTTTAATTAGTTCCGTCTGCAATGAAAAAATATAATTATTAAAATATTTACGACATGTACTCATACGCATTCACAAGCACATTACATACAGTATTACGATTATCTGTCCCTGTAGGATCCAATAAAGCAGTGTTGCGCAAACTTTCCTTAGGTACGTCATATTTTTCCTAAAAATGTAGACTTAAGTAATTCTTATTTTTATAATTTTATAACAATAAATAATTGTATTTTCAAATTAATTTGCGTTGTAAAACCGATGTCACTTGCCAACTCGGAGATTTTTTTTAATTTTTCTACGTCGTCTTTGGAAACTGAAATAAAATATTATACGAAATGATATCAATAACGCAGAAGCTTCACAAGTATATTAGGTAAATTACCAGTAAGAGGTTAGAACAAGCTCACTGCATAGAGTAATATAGCCTTTATATATTTTATATAAATATAATAATGTTTTTTTACGATCATAACATTTATTTTAAAAAATTCTCCTTGAAACTTTTATTTATGCTTCTATCATAATAAAAAATAAGCGTCAATATAAACAGAGTTAGATGTAAATTATACATAATAATTATAAAACTTACATAAATTTAGTACACAACAACTGCAGTGTTTGGTGTAATCATTTCTTCCGATCGAATGAATCTCGTCATCTGTACTTGATTCGTTAGTCTTATCGTCATTCTTGCTGCCGTTGTCTCTGAATGTGCAAAAGAAAAAAATTATTTCAATATTAATTATTTACAAGATTAATTTAATAATTGTAAAACAATTCATTGTACGAAACCAAAAGAATATAATTTATAGGTTCTGTATTTAAAAAACTCAGGTGAAATAGTAGTCAATGTTTACTAATATTTTATACAAAAAGAAGAATAGAACAGTGAAAAACAAGAATAATTAAATTTACCTGTGACTATCAGATACTGATTGACAATTCGACGTATCTTCTGTAAATATGGATTCTTTGCTCAGTATCTCCTTGTCAATCTCTTTCAAAATTTCTTTTTTCGCACTTGCATTTTGTTTGTTTTTTAAATGGAACTCGCGTTTCTTCAGTGCGGTTCCTGGAGATAATGAGGATTTTTTCTCGGGTGTGACTATAACCCCTTCCTCTGTCACAGCTAGTGACTCCAACCAATCTTTTTCCGCTATTAAAAAATAACAAATATAAATTTGTAATTAAAAAATTCGAAGGTGATAATAAACGCGTTCACTGTTCAATAAATGATGCGCTTGACTTAAAAAAAAATTTAGATCACTTCTTATAGGTAGACCATTTACTTACCACTCTTTAATATCACTGTTGCATCGAACCAGGATTGCCCCCATTTGACTTTCACATTTCCTTTTTTATTTTCTTTTACATTTTTTACTGGCACAACGCTTATTTCCTTTGTATCGTTCCAAATAACCAATGCAAACATTTTCGCTCTTGAATGAATAATGTGCAGATTGTTGGTTAGAAATTGTATTGCGTTTGTTTTTTGAACCTAACTTTATACTTATGTATGTTTATAACACATTTTTTATCGATAAATCGACAATCAACTTCGGTATGTAAAAAAGCAATAAACCTATTTGAACGTAAAGTTTAACCAAGTTCGGTATAAAAAAATCGCTAAAAACTTCTTTTAAGTTTCCGCGCGAAAAATGTCAAAACGCAAACTGCGTTTCGAAGATTTTTCTCGGCGGAGTAGATTCCGAATTATGAAAAATTACGAATGTGTAAGCAGCGGAAGCGATGACCATAGCAGCTCTGATGATGAAACTTTTACTAGCAGCAGTAGTTCGAATTCAAGAAACAGTAGTACGGCACAAAGTAAATTAAAAATTGATTCGTTTTATTCTTAAATGATGCATATGATGCTTTATAATTTTTTATAACTTATACAAGATTGTACTTATTTGAAAATAAGTTAAACAATTATTTAAATAATGTAGACGATAAGTTCTTATTTTAATTAATATAAATTTTTCTAACATCGTTCGGAAATTCAAAGACGTCAAAGTCCCTGTAACTTTAACAGTGATGACGACAGCGATACCCATTCTACTTTGCTTAATGCCCGATCAAATGAATATATCAATAATGACCAAAGATATAATTTAGGTAAGAATTATGTGTACAAATTTATTGGTTTAAATCTTAACCCGCTTGCGTGCAAGGCCGGGATATCTCGTCCAAAATATACGTGATTTGTATATTACACGTACGCAGGGGTTTTAATAGAATGAATGTATTTTAGCAAAAGAGTATTTTAAATTGAAAACGGTAATAATAAGTAGATGATGTTTGAATCGAAATCTATTTCTATATATAATACAATGAAAAATCCTTTTTTAGGTTCACAATCGTTATAAATAAACAATATCTAGTGTTTTACACATAGGCTAATAATAATTGATAAAAATCGTATTAATTTACGCTATTGTATCAAAAATTTTCATTCCATCCCCCTAAACTTTAATGTCACATTGTTTTCTTTATTATTTTGTCAGATAAATAAGAGATAAGAAAAATAAGATGATTTACTGATGAATTAATATATCTACGTGTTTACAATATTTATATCGAAAAATTTAGATGTACCTAAAGTAGACGAGGATAATAACGATAGAATTTCATGTAAAGCGCTATAGCAATTTTATCTTTAGCTTTGCGACATAAGGTGACAGGAGTTCTTCTTTCTCTATAAATTCATATAAAGTTTAGCTAAAGTTCTTTTTTAATTTACTATAAACTTTAGCTGAACTTAATGCTATAATGTGAGAACCCGCGTAAAAATGTAAAATTAATATCAACTTGATATAAAGTTTATGTTTGGCAAAAGTTGATATCAACATACGCAATGAGACTATCCCGAACTTGGAAAAATATTAATTAAACATTTGTATAAAGTTCAAATAAACTTGATATAATCTCTTAAATAAGTGTAAAAATATTATTTTTGAACCGGTAAAATTTTATTAATAAAAAAAAAAAATATTTATTCCGAGATTCGAACCTCCGATCTTTTACTTCGAAGTCTCTCGCTCTATCAACTGAGCTATTTTATTGTTTATGTTAAATAAGTTACATTCAGGTTATAAAGTTAGAAGCATGTTTCAATTGTTCTTTATAACCAACATTTAATATTATGACATAAACAATAAAAATGGCTCAGTCGGTAGAGTGAGAGACTTCGAAGTAGAAAATCGGAGGTTCGAATCTCGGAATAAATTTTTTTTTTATTTATTAATAAAATTTTATCCGTTTAAAAATGATATTTTTACACTTATCTAAGAGATTATTTCAAGTTTATCTGAACTTTATATAAATGTTTAATTAATATTTTACCAAGTTTGGGATAGTCTCATTGCGTATGTTGATATCAACTTTTGCCAAACATGAACTTTATATCAAGTTGATATTAAGTTTTACATTTTTACGCGGGAAGTTCATGATTAGCCATAAGATGAATTTAAATAAACTTTATATGAAGTTTAGATCAGCTAAACATCATGTCAAGTTTATATGAATTTATCTTTTTTTACGCGGGTGTGCGTCATTTACAGCTGAATTATTTGAATGGCAATGTTTATTATTTTTTCCACGTTTTTAAAAAAATGTATATTTCCTTTGTTGCTACTTCCTAAATTAAAAAAATATACCTATTAATAAAACAAAAGTAATATAAAATTTATCTTTTAAGGCTTTCTAAAACGTTACGTTAGAAAAATTCAAAAGAGCTTTGATAATAAAAAAAAGCCAAAAATTATAAAATTAATTGAATACATAATTTCTTCAAGTAACACAATAACAAAAATGTTTCAAGAAATATTTAGCTATGTCAGAAAAAATTAATTAAAAGTAAATAAATAATTAAATATAAATAAAATAAATAATATCTTTACTTTGTTCTTCATTGTTAAGAGAATCATCGCTTAAGGAATTTGAAGTGTCGTCACTTAAATCATTTTCCGAGTCGCTATAATTTGTCGACGAAGTAGAATCATCACTGTTATTAACAGTACGTAATCTTGATAAAATAGCATATTTGCTAGATCTGGAGTAATCTTTAAAGGTATATTTGCGCTTTAGCATCTCGTTCCACAAAATCTTGATATAAACGTATAAATTGAAAACAATTAACAAAAATTAACAATTTATTATTTTTCATACTTATATAATTTTTCATAAAATTTAATAAATTATACATATAAAAACATTAGTTTAATTTTCTCATTAAAAATATATGAATAATCACTGTTAATCGTGTAAATTTGATTTAAAATTACATTTGAATTATATAAAAAGAGTTAAAGAATTAAGCTTAAAAAACATTTTCAGCATATTGCTTATAAAAGGTAGATTACAAAATGATTGAATGGTTTCTTGAAACATAAAAAATAAATAAAGTTAAGTCGGGTAACTGATGATAAAACAATTAACATTTTTTTATAGGTTACATTTTATCTTTTTTTTAAGGACCTTGATTGAACAGAAAGTAAGAGAGAGAGAGAGAGGAGAGATTTTTAATTAATTTATTAAGATCTTGGGGTGTGACCCCATCTGACCCTCTCTGAAATACATTATTTAGCAGTAAGTAAAAAATAAATAAAAATAGAATAAAATACAATTATGTAATACAGTAAAGGTAGAATAAAATAGCGCATTGGTAGAGCGAATTACTTATTAGAAGTCCAGTATGCAGTAAAAGCACGTTAGGATACAAATATAAAATATAAAAAATAAGTAAATAAATAAAATATAACAGTAACAATAACAATACATTGGTAAAATAGTAGCTCTCGCAAGTACAATCACACTCATTCACTTATCGCATTCGTTCATATACATACTCAGACACAGACCCTCATTAACGACTCTTTGATCCCAGTCCAGACGATCACCAGTTATTAGCGCATTATACATTTTATCTTTGAAATCGGAGAAATTATCCATAGAGAAAGTGATTGGAGAGAGAGTATTGATAATATCTGATGCTGAGATACAGAATTATTTTTTCCATGCCTCTGTACGAGGCGATCTATAAATTAGACTCCGCTGTGGAAGCCGACTGGAGCTGCGAACAACCACATCCTCACCAATGATTCTAGTTTCGCCAAGCAGATATTTAGGATTGCAGCAAGAGATGACCTTAAAAGCAAGCGTTGCAATAAGAAATTGGCGTCTTCTATGCGCCGATAGCCAATCCAATTCAAGTCTAAATGGAGTGACATGTGATCGCCTCGGAATATTGACAAAAATGTACCTAATCCATGCATTCTGAAGACGTTGTAGTTGTAGATCTCTGGTCTTATCGACTCCATTATATACTACAGCTGCATAATCAAGATGCGGCAATACCAGAGTCTGAACAAGATATTGTCTAAGCTGACGAGACAATGCATGCCGATGAAAACGCAAAATTCTAAGGGAAGCCTGTACACGTGCTGAAATCTGGCCAAGATGTCTGGTCCAGGTGAGTGTAGGTGATATCCATACACCAAGACACTTAATCTCACTTTCATATGGTAGTGAAGTACCATTAATTGAAACTTGCTGAATATCCGTCAAATTGAAACGAGAGATATAAGCCTCACTTCCGAAAAGCATCACTTTGGTCTTCGAAACGTTTAACTGCAGACCATTATTTTCGGCCCATTTAGCAACTGCAGATGCATCTTCACTAATTCTACTGATACCCTCGTTGAGATCAGCGGGAAAGAAAGAGTAATATATTTGGGTATCGTCAGCGTAAATCATGTGCGAGGACCAGCGAAGAACCTTGGGCAGATCATTAATGAATAGTGAGAATAACGTAGGTCCTAGCACACTACCCTGCGGTACTCCCGCACGAACCGAACGCCAATCCGAGACATGATAATCGTCATCAATCACCGCTTGGGAGCGGCCCGATAAATATGAATAAAACCAGGTTACTACAGTATCAGAAAAATTTAGAGAGAGAGAGAGAGAGAGAGAGAGAGAGAGAGAGAGAGAGAGAGAGAGAGAGAGAGAGAGAGAAGCATATAATAATTAAAACATGTAAATATGATAAAATTTAATTTCGCAAAAGATTGAAAATACTTGCTATTTCGTTTTCTATTATAAAATCCTGCTACCTCGCATCTATTTAAAGAAATCTGCTGTTGTACGAGGTTTTCTTTACATAAGCAGGCTTTCTTGATCGAAAACAATATAACAAACATTTTAAATCGTTCGCGAAATGCAGATATTTCTCAGGATGTGTTGAGAAATTAAAGATTTTTTTATAATTTACTTTACTCGAATTTTTTGCAAATAATTCTTCTTGATAAATAAAGAATTGAGTTGAGATCAGTTCTGCAAAGGACCTTATAACCTTATCAATATTTAAAATGAGAAAATAATAGTGTTTGTTAAGTTTGTTTTTGAACATAAATATTTTAATTTAACTTAAAAAAGTAGTATTTTAAACGCGAGAAATAGTTATTAAGACGATTACTAATTTAAAATTATCTTAATATATTTACCTATGACTCGCACATTATAGAGGCATTGACTGTTATTATTATTATCGATAACACTTGCTTTCATAAGAAATCACATTTCTATAACTTTTTATATATTAATGCAAACAATTATGTTATTTAACTAATGGTTATCGATTCTGCTTACTGAAATCAAAACATTGACAATTTTGTAAAGTAGCAATATTCACTATTACTCAACTGTAGATTTTTAAGATGTATATATATGTACATTTATATTTTTCGTCTTATATTTGATTAACGATAAATTTTTTAACAAGTGAATAACTTCACAATTAAGAAATTTCAAAATATTTTTAACACATAACTTTTTAATAATTAATTCATCAAATTTTTCTAAATAAAAACTACATATGAGAATTCAATTATTATTTATATAAATTGAAACGCTTTATAAATTCTTATAGAATGGATTTTATATCTAAAATGGAAAAAAATATACTTTGTAAAATCATTAAACACTATACGTTTTATTAAAAAATTAGCAATTTAATCGTTTATATACTGTCAAAAGATACCTTAATACATGTAGAAAAAATAATAGTATTTACAAAGAAATAATCGTATTATATTATTTATTAATAAGTGTATAATTAATAATTTATTTTTTACAAACATAAATTGTTATCTGGTACAGAGAATGTACTATCGCATTATATTTTTTTTTTTTTTTTACAATTTCTGTCTACTTCACTAAAATGATATCAATTTCACACAAAATAATGTTTTTATTTTTTAATTCATAATTTAACTTACATAATTACTTATAGCAATTAAATAAAAAAATATATCTTTTTACATGTATAGCGTATAATTTCTCGTTAAACAAATGATGTTAAAGAGTGAAGTTAGCTGTTCCTCTAACCTCCTTTAAAGTTAAAGAATTACTCAAAAAATATAATTGCGTGATTAGAGTGCAACGATTTGTTCGTTGTTGAATCATTCTCTCCGAAATTTGTTTATAAAGGTTAAAATTTATTTTGTGTAAGTAAACTAATGTTTAATCACATATAATTAATATATTTTTATTACAAACTAGTAATTTAAATCATAGGTAAATTGCAAATTTCGTAATATGTTTGCTATGGTATATTGGCACGGTTCTCACGAAAAAAAAATAAAAATGATAAAATTAAAGCAAAGTGGGGAAAAAATGGTATGATGTAGACATTTTAAAAACAAGTGGTAAGATAATATTTTTTATTGTTAAAAAAAATATTTTACAAATAATTTATTTTTTATCTGTTTTACAGAAGATAGAGATTGGTTAGATTCACTGGAAGTAATGGAAAACGGCAAGCTAGTCACACCAAATAGAAAATCTTTAGTACCATCCAATTTATTAATACAAAAACGAATACGTAAAAAGAAAGATAAAGAAAATCAGTTAGTCAAAAAGAATGCTGCAATCAAGGATAACGAGACAATTATAAAAAGAAAATCTATTTTTGAAGATGTGATGAGTAATGCGATTGCAGTGACCGAAGACATCGCGAAGTAGATTCTACATATACACACACACACACGCAAACACACGCACCATTCATATATTCCCTTACAAATTAGTTTGTCCTTTTCTCTCTACATAATTATTGTTATTATTAAAAGCATTATTTTGTCGTACAGAATTGCAGAAGATGAAAATGATTTTATTGATTTTGATGAACTTTCGACAAGCTCCGCTGTGTATGAAAAGAATTTAGATGTCCCATCAAAATTTGTTAAAATGAAAATGGATGCTGATGAATCATCTTCGCGTAAAACTACTTTATATGCACATCAATACGTTGCATACTTATTTATTATCTAATCTATATATAAATATCTATATCGTTCTTATTTATTTTAGTATCAATGGAAGATGTTAAGACATTAAAACTGTTATTACAAATGGCTAATAATATTGATATAAATGAGGTTAAGGTAGTTAATTAATACTGTAATAGTATAACATTTAAGATTAATAATGTAATAAATGTTAATTTCAATTTCAGCAAAAATTAGTCACCAAAACAACCAATTCAAAGATAGTGAATAATAGAAAAGAGGTTAATAATAGTGTAAAAATACCTTTCTTTTACTAATAAATTTTTAGAAAATTATAAAAAATTAGAAAAATTAATTTAAATTACAGATGGAGCTTGTAGAAGGCACAGGTGTTTATGTCGATAGTTTTAAGGCTTCATGTATTCAGCAAATGTATGCAAAAAAACCGAAAATACTGGCCCGAAAATTAATAAAATTAATATTAGGAGAAGAAGTGTTTCGTAAAAGTTCACCGACTGGAAAAAATCGACATACACCAATACCCGCAGATGTATACGATGCTGTTATAAGTAACTTTCTTAACTCTTGTTTTATTCTTCAAATTGCAGATAATAATAATAAATAATTAAATATTTCCTAACATCATTTATTAATGAAAATGCAGAAAAAGAAAAATACAAAATAACTTATCAAAAATATAGACAGGCACTGACACAAATGTGTGCAACTTTGCGCGATAAGTATAAAACAATAAATAAATATGCAGCACTAAAAAATTCTAAAGAAAAAAATGATGAAGCTAAACAAGATGATAAAGAAAATAACGAAGAAAGTATTTACATATATTTTCAACCGAAAAAAAATGATAAAGGAGGAAGATTTTCTAAATCAAAAATTGAAGATTTAATTGTTGGAGAAACAAGTTATCATGAGGCTGAATACCTACATACCGCTGACACAGTAGAAGATGCAGAATCAAAGAACCAAGAAAAACAAAAAAAAAATAAAAAAACGAAAGAACAAAGAGGAAGATTTTCAACTAAACAAATTGTTCGCGTGAAATATACACTTCCATTTAGTTTATAAAATGTATTAATTTTAATTATTCACTTCACAATTAATTATTTAATTAATTTACGTTAAAAGTATAAATGTATATTAATAAATAAATGTATAAAATAAATAAATATATAAATAATGAAAAATGACTTTACTTTAAATAAAAACTCATTTGATTACTGTATTTGCTTTATTTAATTTTTACATTTTAAGATTAATTTTTCTAATTAATTTGTTATTATTGGTTTAGAAAAAAATTAAGATTAAGATTAAGTTTATATAAAGGATTCAACATCTTTATCATAACTTCATATCAATTTTTTTATTAACAAAAACATAATTTAACTAAGTTCATGATAAGTTGAAATAAACTAGCGATATGATTTAAATTGTAATTATATAACATTCATAGAAACTTTATTCAAGCTCTATTTTTACTTCTTTTACTTGATATTAACATTCTATAAACCTTATATTAACATGAGATAAACTTCAGTGAATAAAAATCTAAGTTCGGCATAGTCTCATTGGACATGTTCATATAAACTTGCTATAAACATTAACTTTATATCAAGTTGATAAAAAGATTAATTTTTTTACGCGGGACAGTGTTATAATTTAGTGAATAATTTATGAATTAATATTATATGTATTGTTTCTGCCAAGGTACACTTCCAACAGCTGATGAAAAGTATTTCGAAAGCATATTTCTTTGTTGGATTGCCTTGATTTGTATGTTTTCATAGCTATAAGCTTCCTCGCAGAAGTTATTACAGTTATTAAACAAATACATGAAATAACAATATTCATAGACGTACAGAAATTAAAATTGAGTGCCTGATCAAAGATTCTTCATCTACTAACTAATAATCCGAATGTACATTCAATTGTTGATCGCGCTCTTTTTAGTCCGTGATTAAAAATTTTTTCTTCTAAGCTTAATATTTTTTTAGAACTATAAGGTTTTAATATGTTAGTATGTAAAGGAAAAATTTCATCCTCCACGAAAGCAAGAGGTAGTTTCTCGTCTGGTCCTGGCATCGTACAAGAGAAAAAGGGATATTTAGTTCCTTATCCATTATTTTTTTCTTGAATCTGTGCGCATAAAAATACTAGCATCCCTGCATGAACCTAAAATAAGTTTCACATTTATTATTTCTACAAGTATATTATTATTTGTAATTATTCAGTGCAAAACCTCGTACCAAAATCACCAATATTAAACCACGTAATAAAATTATTACTATCACATGTTGCTAATACAACGAGGCTACTAAATTTCTTAAAATTAAAAAATAAACTTCCAGAATCTGATGGAAGTAGGATACGAAAATGCTTTACATCCAATGCTCCTAAGCAATTTGGAAATTGACATTTTTCACAATAGCCATAAACAATTATTTTCCATCCATCTTCACTTGAAAAAGGTACAAACTGTGCCACAAGTTCTTCTTTTATAACTTGGCTGATTTCCTCTATAATTCTATACATTATACTTCTGGATAACCAAGATATAGTTGCAATTTTACAACCATGACCAACAAAACTATAATGTTAAGATCATTTATAAAATTTACTTTTATTGTACATGTATAAAAAATAATTATATTTACCATAAATAAGTAGCTAAACGCAAAGCGAGTGGGAGAGAAGGCCTTCGACTTCTTTTGACTAACCTCTCTCTTACTAATTCAAGCTGCTGAATTTCTTCAACCGTCAGTTTAACAAATTCATTAAATTCTTGGTGATTATTTAAAGCGAAATATTTGAATAGACAGTTAAATACTCCATAAGAATCTCTCACTTCTACCACAAGTGAGGTTGGGTCCACCATCGTCTTAGTCTTTTTTTCTTTTTTGTTCGTAGTCTTAATAAAATTATTATATCTAGTGCAGTTATACATTTTTAAATATAATTTAGGGATTTATATTCATAACAGGTAGAATTTGCTGTATATTATAAATAAAATCCTTCTTGATCCACAACTGACAATTACCATAAGTAATTGACTATTGAATTAAAAGTTGGTAGTATTTCACAATAAAATGTATAAATAATTTCAAAGGTATTGTTTCGAATAAGTATATACAATTATATGTATATACTTACGCGAAGTCCTCAGATGACGATAATGAAAAATGTGATAAAAAAGCATGCAGTAACGACAGCAAACAGTAACTATCGATTGATAAAATAATAAAATACCAATTCGAATTGATAAAAGCAATCTAATTATGGATATGCATTTACCTGGATACAGTTATTGTTTTACATCTCAATTAAATAAGTAGAATCCTTTTGATGATTTCTTGAAACGAGCTTTTATGCCTGTGCTTGGCAAAACATATAATGAGAAAACAAACAAACTGGAAATATAAAAATTATATTATTAGTACAATTCAAGATTTTGGGTTAATAAAAAATGATAAAAAGTATTTAATGATTATTGTAAAAGTGCTATTTTTAAAAGCTCAACGACTACAGAAAACACATTTATTAATTTGCGATAAAAAATATTGGATACTATAAATACAAAACAAACTAACAAGCAATATAACGATAGATTTTAAAACAAACTTTATTAGATTTTGTTACAGTTAAATCTATTTAACAAAAATAAATCTGCAAATTTGAGCACTAAAAGAATATATGTTTATAATTACTTACAAAAATGTAACTCCGTATAGGTGCGTTCCACTTATTGAAAGTATACGACGAAGATAACTTGTTACGGCAACGGATTGCACACGGAACTCACCGGACTGTACCGGACCGGACTTTATGTGGAATCTCCCTTAGAAGACGAGCACTCATTGACAGCACTAGAATCGGAACTGTTGCTACGGCTACAACGTTTATTCCGTCTACTTTTCTGAATTTTTTGTACTTCTTTTCCAGTTTTTCCAACTTTTTCTCGGCAGATCGTTTACGGGAGCCCATTTGAAAGAATTGTGTCCACACGCTTTGGCACAAAAAAAAATGAATGCTTTTGACATGAATTGGGAGTCGTACACTTTGATCACGAGGAAGATGTGCATAATACAATTGTTAATGTCAACTACTAATGAATTAGTTCATCAATATCGAAAAAAATTCAACATTTCCTAACATTTACTTATATTTTATTTTTATATATTTACTGAAAATTGATGATATAATGGAAAATGTTTTATGACCTAAGGATATGAAAGATCCTGTCCAAACATATCTTATATATGTCACTGAAACTGAGTGCAATAGACTTGGGGACTTTTATATTAGCGTCGATACCTATAAAGTATTCGTAAGTAATAATATAATTGTTGTGTTTGACATTCTTGTTAAAATTTAATTTGCTCCAGATTTGAAAATATTTTATAATTTTATTGTTTTCAAAAGTATGGCTTTAAATGCGAAGCCAAGGTCTTGCTGCAATTTATCATATTATTAAAGCATTTAAAAGCAGTTTTGACAAGATAAAAATATTTTTTAATAAGTACCTAAGTTACTTAATTAACTGATTATATTAATTTTAATTTTTTTCAGTGATGTACCAACGCAGACCTGAAACTAATCTTATCTAAATTTGGATTAACCATTTATATTTAAATTAAAACATATAATTTTATTATTTCAGTCATTAAAAAATATAATTATATTATTAATTTATAGAATTATATTTTTATAATTTAAAATAAATAATTATTATTATAAATAACATTTTTTGAGGCTATGTAAATATATCTTGATCTCATAAAAATAGATGACTCTTAAGTCAGATTCAGTAAAATAATTCTTACTCTGTGATTATCACTTACTATAAAGGTCAGTAATCACTTTTTACCGACTGGCTCTATAGTTACTGATTAAAGAATGAGTTATGACTCGGTAAGTGTGATTTTTCACTCTTCAAAATTTAGAGAATATTATTTTTATTCGAAAGAAATAGGTTCAATCGATCTGTCATAAGTTATATCGTATAATTAATTTTTCCTTTTGTTTACGCAATATCCTTTTACATTCTATATTTGTGAATTTAGCCATATTAAAAACTATTCTTTACACAGTCAATAATAGTGAAAAGTGCGATGAAAAATGTAAATTTTAATATTTTACCTAATTCAAAATAATTGATCGGTTCACCGCACCACCTATAAATTTACATACAATCTTTCATTCTTTATCATCTGGCAATATCAAATATATCCTAAACCTACATTTACAACTGCGCAAACTGCACCATCTATTTTACCTACTAATGGTAACTTTTAATTTTACGTAGTAGAAATCAAATTGTACGCGTCATCGCCGCTTGATGTCGCAAACATCGGCTCCCAAGATCTTCGATAATACATTATTTCTCCAAGGTACCTACCGCAGTAATATTTTACCGTTGTTAAAATGCGCGACTCGTCACTTTTAATGGACGAAAAAAGACTGATTATATATCCTCATCCTCGTGTAAAGTTTCGGCAAGGTATAGCTGGTTGTACGACTCTTCCTGATTTTTATGCCGCGATATTCGCGCAAAATTTAATCCTACGAGTTGACCGTCTTCAAAATTAATTGTCGCTCATCGAGCGCGCGTCAGAATTTAATCCAGAAGCTTATAACTGTTTAAAGATAAAACAAACCTTAGCCCCTTAATGATTCTTGTGTATGTGTGCATGCACGCTTACGTTCGCATAATGTGTATGTATCTATAGAGAGAAAGAGAGAGAAAGAGAGAAACTGTAAATTAATTTTAATCCACTAAGGCAAATGTCAAATGGCATTAAAATAAATTATATAAAGTGAATATATAATTTACTATCTTCGCATCATGAAACAACAAATTAGTATAACAAAAACACTTTAGCAATACGCTCGGATGGCATACACACACTGAAAAAAAGTTTAGATTAAAAATTACAATACTGACAAACTAGAAAAATTACTATAAATTTCAGTAAAAACGGCCGTACCTTATAATAAAATTTACAAGGTTATAAGATTTGTAAATTTTAATATGCACTATATTAAAATTACATAAAATATTGTGTAATTTTTAATATAAAAAATATAAAATTTCTTTTGTCCCTAACATTAGCAAAATTAATCGCTCGACTTAGAATGAATGATTATAATATATCATACCCTAACAATCGTCGCTAATATCGGTTAAATATTCTCGCAGTTGATTAGAAAAATAAAACATGAACGATGCACCACACTTGAAAGCTCAGACCACATGGTTTTAGTGTTAAAAAGAGAAGTCTTATTATATGCGAAAGGCGATGTAGGAGGGATAGTAATCGCTGGTTCTACTAAGCGATCCAAGCGCCTAACTGATGAAACTGTACGTGAAAAAATTTCAACGAAAAACTTATTATTAGCTATATTAATTCTAAACGATATGATATAATGTGTGTATCTTGCCTAAGATTAACCTTTAGAGGACGGGAAAAATGACTTTGTTTTCACTAAAATGTATGTCTAAAACATCGGATCATTATTTTAAAATTTTAGACACTCCATGCAATCAACTTCTAAATTTAAGTGACCAATATCATTTATATATAGATAATCAACATGCGGCATTAATGATTGTATTAATATCATTTTTACCTCACGTGGTGGCTAGGCAATGTGTAGGTTGTCTCAGCTTATATAATACCCCATGGACTCTTAGCGAGTTAGATGATACCTGTGAAAGAGAAAGAGAGGGACAGAGTGTGTGTGAGAGAGAATAAAAATTCGCGTATCACCAAAATTTTTTTGTATTTTCTACCATGCGAATAATGAGCGCACCAAACGTGACATACTATTAAATTAATTTGAAAAAATAATGAGAGTTTATTAAATATATGTTATTTAGAAAATATTATATTAAAAACGTTATCAGTAAATATTTATACTTGCACAATTTTCAATGTATTAATAAATTCATACTTATTTATTAAAGTAAAAATAGTAAATGAGAATAATAGATTGCTTTATTTGTATACTGAACCTAATATTGATAGATATACAATTTTCATGTATGATTTATAAAACGAGATATGACTTTTAATCCGAATTAAACGCAATTTGAATTATTCTTTTTTTTTTACTTTATTACATGTCATCGCGGTTCACTGAAAAATATTTAATTAAACATGCAAATTTTGGTAAATTCATTTCTCGGATAAATAAATACTCCAAGTTGTAATATACAACCGAGTAAAAGGAAATATATAAAAATTTTAACGAATGACTTATTTTCAATTACAAGTGTTATTTATTTATCAACGATATTTATATTCTGAACAAACCATTTTGATTTTTACGCTATACAAAATTCAATTATTTCGTTCCCTTAGTTATGATTTGATATAACTATAAAAAAGTGGCTAATATCAGTATAATGTAATATGAGCTTTAATTTAAACAACTCTCAAACGTGAGAATTGTGTGACTACCATCTTTTAACACTGATAAAAAAATTATTTAAATAGAATAGATATATATTACGTAATTTGCGGTACAATGATAATTTTTGTATGGCTCTCTTTTGTTAGTCATGATAATTATAAACGTAAAATCGTATTACTCAGTAAAGTTCTTATTAAAAATTAATTGACAATAAAATAAAATAATTATTACATTAAAAAATAAGATTTCAGTTATTTATAACAACATGTTTCAATAAAATTTATGTGAAATCTATTATTTCATATATATTATTATTTAATTCTCAAATTCCCAATTTTATTGAAACGCAATATTCGGAATTACCCAATAATAATTCATCCATTTTATAATAAATATCGATGTAAAGTAATATATTTTTTAATCCTATGCATCAAAACTATATACAATTTAGGAAAAATGGATGTTTACGATGTTTAAACACTAGTTCTATTATGTTTTTTAAGTGCAAAAATATCTCCTTATTTTTTTCTTTATCGTATATCCACGGGTGTGTATATGTATAACGAAACTTCGGAGGCACATTAAATAGAGGGGTTGAAGCGTTCGCTCAGGAGAAATTAATTATGCAAGATGATAATGCTCAAAAGCTGGGGGGTATGAAGCTATATGTTATACTCCTGGACTATATCATCGGTACTGTACAGTTATGTAAGCTCATTATCGAAAAAAAAATCTGCGTGACGTTGAACGACGGATAATCGTGTTACTTTGTCAATTAATCGACTCTTTTGCCATTCCCTAGCTCTTGAATGCAATTAAAAGGCCAGCCTCTCTTTTTCTCACGGGCTGATTAGACGGGCTGATTACGGAACCGTATCCGAAGAATATAGATGTACTGTATATACTCTCTCTCTCTCTCTCTCTCTCTCTCTCTCACACACACACACACACAGATATATATCTACATAAAAGGGTCCTCGGAGAAAGGAAAATCAATTCCTCTTCGGAAGAACAAGCTAAAGAATAACGGGAGATGGTAAAATAATAAAGTACAATGCCACCTCACCCTTTTTAATTGTAATTTAATTATCAGTGAGAACATTAGCTGTACTCTTATACAATTATGTATTAATTATGGCTCTATGTCAGTGATGGAATTGATTTGTTCAATTACTGATTTCTTTTTGTCCTATGTACACATTTTCTTAAATGTATTGAAATGGATTTTCCGAGATGTTGGCAATCTCTTTACGCTTTCGAAGACTGATGCATAAAGGAAATTTATTATTGTTCTTTGATTGAAAGTACATTATCTGATTTTCCGAGTAAATAAAGTTACTTTACACGTGCACACACGCATATACATTAATGATAATTAGTGACCAATTTGTACTGTACTTTTGATTATACATAATAGCATTTCTTTATTATAAATAAATATATTCATGGCACAATCTAAATCGGGTTGTCACTGTACATACACTTTAGCTATTGTCAAAGCATATTTTTTAGCTATAAGGAATTATTATTGGACTGTAAAATACTATATAAAAATATAAAGTAAAAAGACAATCTGTTATACATACGTATGTTAGCAAACCTTTAGTTTTGATGATCTTTGATTTATGGATAGCTATTTGTTTTAAAATCAAATCTCGATTATGTGCTTTCACGGTGGAGGTAACAATTAACACAAAAATTAACCTGCACATGTAAGTAATCACAACTTTACTAATGTGTCCTTTTTTATTTTAATTTATTAAAATTTTATTTATTTATTAAAATAAAATTTACTAAAATAGAAAAGTAACAAGGAAGTCTGCTATTATTCAATTGGTAGAGCGATAGACTCGAGACTGATAATTTATATAGGCATTGCTCTGATACTGATTATCTTCTTTGAATAGTAATAATTCTTTATACCTTTCACTTAATTATCATACGTTGATTCGTATATTAATGTAGTTATTTCCTCTAAAAATTACACGTAAACATTTACTAAAAAAAAGGTAAATAATAATTTGCAGGCAGTAGATTTATTATAAAAAAACTTATACGAAAACTATATATTCATTATCATTGTTATGTTATATATATGTTATGTTTATAATTATACTTAATTCGGTAATTGATCGATTGTCAGTAAACGTAAACATAAGATCAAAAATTTTTAATATAATTTTTTAGATAAAAGTGAAATTCACAGATGAGGACCATTCTAGAAACTTTTTCTGAAGGCTCAGTTAATTGAACAGTGCCGCAGAAAATTAATTCGTTGGGTGCCTGAGCCTCGGGAAGCATTTCCGTGTTTACGTGGAATTGCTCCCAGTTGTCACATTTGAACTTCGTTCCCCTTCGCGTGTGTATATATGTATATATATATGCACATACGGCTAGCCAATACGTCGGTTGGTCAGAGGATATAATACGTCCGAGCATCGTTGGCTAAAAGTTGGGGCACTCGCGAAATTCGTGCCCAAGGTCTATTCGGGCTTTCCGGTTGGACTCTAAGTGAAAAACGAAGACATTACCTTTACTTTGGGTCGGGTATAGAAAAGTCTGTTTATTTGAGATAGCATTTTGTATGAGGTTATTGGAAAAACTTGTAAATTACGTTTTACTTTTGTATACGAATGTTTCCCTGGAACTAATACTATTACTTTGACTAATTTTACACATTGAGGATAGTTATTCTTTGGTGGAATGTTCAAAGTTGAAAATTATATGGAATTTACAGATTTCGAAGGTGATTGTGTATTGCAGTATTTATAGTATAGTCTATTATAATTTGCATATATATATATATTTATAGACTGTAACTTATTTATTTAACAACTATTTTATCCGTTACCGACTTTTACTACGATTATTTTATTTCATATAATGAAAATCTAATTTAAATGTATTTGATACTTTACAAAATATTAAATCAAATACAATATCTATACTACGGTGTAGAGTAATTTGTTGGTCGTTACGGTATGTTTGGGGTAATACATTCTAAATTAGGGAATAGCATCATAAAAGTTTTGTTTTACTAGGTAATAGGTCGTTCAAGTCCTTTCACGAGTGAATGCGCATCATTATCTTCCTTAATACCCTGATCTACATGCAAGGTTCGTTATGTATGCATTTCGCGAGTTGTCAGAGCGATTATTGATTCCTGAACTGTTGACCAATGTTTATGAGGAAGTAATCGAGTTTTGATCTGAATCTATTGGATAATTTCCAAAATAGTTTAAGTTCGTTGAAAAATTTATATATATATATTTGAGTGTGGGTATGTATATATGTATGTATGTATGTCCGCATGTGTGTACATGTACGTATGCATGTACGCGTGTGCGTGGGCGCGCGTGTGTGAAAATTTGGTAAATCATTGCTAAATTAAATCGAGTGTCGGATGCAAATCTCGGAGTACTGTTAGTTCCAATAAAGTTCAAACCGTTTTACGCTCGAGTACGAGATTTAGTGAGAAAGTGAAATGACATATTTCCCGAGTATGCATCAACTACACTCGTTTATTTTACGAAGCTGACACGATATCGATGAACACTTGAGTAAACTAGTTCCCCACTTCATACGTTTGGGTATTAAAATTTGATGACTAAGTTCCTTTGTATTCCTTACACAACATTTTATTTCAAAACAAATTTACAATTTGACTACGTATTTAAATTAAAACAGTGTTTTATTAATCGAAAGTATAGTAAAAAGGTTATATTAGCTCTTTAACAATAATTACGTATTTTTGTTGTTTCAAAAAACCGTATATGATCCAGTTTTAGAAGATACTACAATACACATGTATAAATATAAAAAATATTAATCCTATCATTATTTATGTATGTATAGACAGACACGCATGTAGGTATATATATACACAAATAATGGATGGATTAATATTTATTCTCTATTATGCAATTGCTTTAAGAACTTCAAATAAAACAGAAAAACAGCTGCGTATGCAAACCTAGATATTTTTATAAAACAAGGTTATACTATAAATTTTTATATTTGTATAAATTGTATAAAAACTAAAATGTGTACCGATAAATATATTGTTCTTGAATACTGCATAAAAATAGGAAAGTCAAACCATTCAAACCGTTACCCAATTTCTCACCGCAAAGTCTAAACGCATATTCGTGTGTTGTACAGTGTTATCGGGACCGGTCTCGCGAAAATTTCGGTCGGCTCGCTCGATCGCCGCAAAACACCAGGCGTAGCGCATCGACGAGCGGCCAGAAGGCAAATATTGATTTTCAATTACACGAGCGCAGGAATGGTAGTAGGAGGGAAGCATTCGTGACTTTGCGCAATGTCCTAAGCCCCCGTCTTCTTATACCCTTTCCCTGTATCCTCATCCTATGCGAATGTATACTATATAAATATATATATATATATACATATATTCAATACACACGAGCGCAACTTGTCCAGTCGAAACGTAGCTAAGATCATACGCTTATGTCGGTTTATATTACGTATACATATTACGTAGGGGAGAGAATCATCTTTTTGACATTTTCTAAACGCCATTTCATGGTCGTGAGTATAATCGATCATCCAAGTAATTGGTACAAGATTAAGGATATATTTTGGTGATCACTAAAGAAGGCTTCTGAAAAAGTACATTTTAAAATTTTATAAAGTGTAAGATTCTGGAAATATTCAGTGCACTTATGTTAGTCAATTTTGTAGATAATAAATGTAGCTTTCACGTTAATTAAGTATAGCGATCAGATTCAATAAAAATTACATAGTATTTTACAGTAATTAAATATATAATGATTTTTACAATATTAAAGTGGATCATTTTACAGCATAGCGGTATATTTATACTCAACGATTAAAAATTGAGGCCTGCGTTGACTCGGTCGGTGCAGTGATGGACTCGGGACCCGGACGTCCGTTATCGATTGATACTTGTTAATTAATATATTATCAAGTTCAAAATATGTTTCTGTGGATAGAAGAAATGTTATTTCGGTATTTAATCGGTGACAAACGTTGAAAGAAATAGTAGGTAATAACTGTCAGAAAGTCGATCAACATTTACTAAGTACGCGGTAAAACAAAACTCCCAGACCGTATCGATTTAGCAGTTGCAACGATTAGTTCCACGCGTTTTACCCTTTCGATCTTTTGCTTCTTTCTCTTTTTTCCGACAGGCTTCCGCGCGCGCTTAATTCTGTTTGATCTGCAATTCGTGCGAGGAATCTATGACTTTCTCCAGTTCCTCTTACCTCTCCTCTCCTCCTCTGAATGCATACACCTATATACATCGAGACTTTTCCCGTAGTCCGTCTTTGTCTCTACGAATGTCTCGAGGCGTTCGCTCGGCTTGAATAGCGGAAGAAGACAGTGGATTGAAATCGCTTATTTTAGTCGAGATGCGGGGTGCTCTCGGTACATCCAGAGATTTGTCTTAGGTATATTGATTGCTCGATAATACGATAACAATCGGTTTAGTCGGTAAAGCACGTTTGAGATATGGTACTACGTATTTTTATCATTCTTTTTCTCTACGGTGAATGATCGTTACAACGATTTATTTCCTTCACGTAACTGATCGTTTGATTGTCTATACGTGAATTTGATATTCTTACTAATGTTTCCTTAGCATTTGGCCAATTTATTATTTGAGTTTAAAATTGTCTTTCGTTCTTAGATTCGTTGACTTTTTACGATGGCATATAAGTTTTGCTTTTAAAATCGAGAATCCTTTACAAATAATTTATTTCTTTGCAACTGAATCTGAAAAACATGAGTTTTCCATATAGTATTATACACAAAAATATTGTTTTGTAACTTGTGCAGAAGATTTTCTCACACGTGCGATATTATGGGCCCTCAAGTAGATATCTTCACGTGTCCGGCAATTACACTCGTACAGGTAATCGTATTTTTAACACTCGACTCGACATATACTATCAATACAAATTAATTGAAAGTTCTGAATAAACGTTTGAGGTGTTACATCCCTTGAATATTCAAATAAAAATAAATAAGTTTATATACATATTTAGAAGGATACTAAACTCATACTATATTTACAAAAATTAACGTTCTGTATTAAAATTTATTAGACTGGTGGTGCAAACTTTCAAGGCGATTGGTGTACATAATCAATGAGATCAATTGTTTTAAAAATTTTTAAAGTCTTAGCATCGAGCGAGTGAAATATTTAAAACATTTAATCTCGTTATTTGATCTAGTACTCGCCTTGAAACTTTGCAAACTGTAGATTACAACTTAGAAAAATTCTTCAATTTCTTAAAAATCAATATAAAAAATTAATTTTTGTAAAAGTAGTATTTCTCAGTCTATAAACGACTTGGATGTCGACATAAAGGGTTGGACATCCCCTTAAAGTAGGTTCAGATTTAATACATCAATTTAATAAGTTCTAAAAAGTACCTATATAAGTAAGTTACCATATAAAACGAAATTACGCAAGAATTGAAGGAACTTCATTTAGAGAGAAAAATAGTTTTTTTAATTGTTTGTAATGCACTACTTTTTAATAATTTTATTACAATACCAAATGTGAAAAAAAACGTCGAGTAGACTAAAAAGGAATTTACCAACTCGTACTTTCGAATAAAGTCAAAATGTTTTTCAACATTCTTTTTCACTCCACCTTTCTCTTTTTCTATTCATGTCTTTCTTCATTGCATTTTCACCTTCTCTTTCTCGTAGGAATTGGAAAACTACGCGTGTGGAAAGAAAAGCAAAAGGTTTTGCCATGTGCACTTGCCAATTTTGTAATGCAAGTATATACGCACTCTCAGGTTATTTTTTTTCATCACTTTTTCTCTTTTCCTCTAACTTTCTCTCTCTATCTCTATTATCGTCTCTATCAAGTTCGTGTACTAAAAATTCGACAGGATCTATCAACAGCGTAGTTCCATACAAAGACTACGGTGTTAATCAAGCGCTTTGAATGGAGTTGCTCGAGCATCCAAAAAAGATTCCCTGCCATCCAAATTAAAAAGATCGGTGAATTCTATTACAATATATAACGTGGTAAAATAAAATCAAACACTCTGGCACGATTTTTACTATTAATCGTATTATTTAATCAATATTCATATTCTAGATGCTGATAACCATGTAGAGTGTGATATATCAGTAGTATAACTAAGGTTTTATTCAGACTTTCAAACATTGTATTAAATACATAATAATCACTTTTAATGTAAATAATTATAATAGTAGTACAGATAACGCAATAATTTTATTAACATTAAGAACGCATTGTTAAATAATACATGTCGAATTCAGAACTTCTTCTTTTGCGAAGTCGGTTAATAAAAAATAGAATTACAAATACAAGAAACAAAAGTATACCAATACCTAAAATATCTAAATCAGTAGTAATAAGAATAGTTATATTGTTGCAATACGGATATATAATGAAATTCCTAATAATTAAAAAATTAACGACTAGTAACAACATATTAGAAAAAAACTTAAGAAATTCAATTAAATTTATAATAATTTTATATTAACAAAAATATATTAGGGAAACTAAACTGTGATAAATTTCAAAGCTATTTTATTAAGCTAGTAACCGAAGTAGAAAAATTCAAACTTAAAAAACAAAAAATGCCTAAATCAATTGAAGAAATATCAAGTTCTGCATTGGAAGTCCTGCAGGACTCTGTAGTAAGAAAACAGTTACTTTTGGACATAAGAACATATATTTGCTTCAAGGGTTTTTGCTTAACAAATGGTAATCGTTCTCATAGACGTATCTCGAATTATAATGCGAACAAAATGATTAATGTGAATACAAAAGAATACATATTTATTGTAACTGAAATTGGGGAAAAATTAGTAAAAATGTATAAGCTTGAAGGGGACTATAGGAATACAACTTCGAAACTGAAAGATAAAAGTGAGGAACAGGATATACATCACAACTGCAACAGTGTAAATAATGTAAATAATGTAAACATAAATAATTATTTTCAAAATTTAGGCAAATAAATTTTGTGAAAGAATCAATAACACACAATGCTAATATTTCTAATGATAAATATGAACCTATTGAAAACGTAAAATGATTCCTCCGTGTATAAAAGAGAATAAGATACCTCAACATAATCAAATTAGGATGTCGTATGGTGACCTAAATTACATAGGAAATAATAAAGCTATTTTGTATTTTGACAGAGGTATTAGAGGTAAACAAATTTTTACTAATTCTATGTATCCACTAAAGCGGCAACCAGTTTATAAAGACATTGTTGTAGTTGATGATATTGTTTTTACATCTACATGTAAATGTGACTCATCGAAACAGCACAAAGAAATGTTTCCTCACTTTAGAGTTACTTGTGCGGTAGGGTTAACATGTCCTGCTAGATTAAACAATATAGAAAAAATTGCTTTTGCTAGAAATATGAATGCGTCCACTGAAAGTTTTACAACAGCTAGATCAATGTTAATAAGATATTGGGTATAAGGTCAAGCACTGTCCAGTATACTGGTGATACTGGCCCAGTGTAGGGCTTTATACATTACTTTTAGTTTTAAGTTTTATTTAGTTTTATTTAGTTTTATTTTAGTTTTTAAACTATAGAATTAAGTTTTATGCCACCCTATGTACAGATAAATTAATTTTATCTCTATAGGTTTTTATTGCATTTTTGTAATGTTTTGTAAATATTTGTTGGCCTAATAATAAATAAATAAATATTATTATTATTATTATTATTATTATTTTCAGCTATAACTTTATTGGTAAAAGACACACACATATATATATACATATAAATGACTTATTATAACAATACATATTACAAAAACTTACAATTATATATATTTGTTTTATACTGATCGATTGACTAAATCTAAGAAGTTAACATTATGTTTGCAAATGCATGAATTCGGATAACATAATAAGTTTCAATATTTAAGCGGAAACTATTTCAAAAGTTTCCTAAGTTGACCGCATAGACGGGGGGCACGTTACAGTCAGGTGATACATTTGTCTGTCCGACACAGAAAACGTAAAAAAGAAACAAACTATTGGTTATTCAACACTCAATTCGTTAATTTACCGGGATATTCTGTTACAATAACTAATTTAATTATGCCCGGCAGGGAAAATATTTCGCATTTTCAACGCTACATTTGAAATACGGAGCGCTGTTACCCGCGACTAGCATGTTAGTAAAACTTTAACGATGGATTTCTAAATATTTCGACATTTTCTAAAAAATAAAACATTAGCGGCGTAGATTTCGGAAGTAAAGATTTTTTATGATTGTTTTTCATTGTTTAGCAAGATTGTTTATATAGTGAACGATAGTGAACAATAGTGAACTAAGTAATAGTTACATGTATTTATAGACAATACTTTTTTGAGTTCTTGAGTTTATTCTGTAAAAGGTAATATAAAGTTTTTTGCAGGAGTTTTACTTGTGAATGAGTGTATTTATGGACAAATAACCATTTCTTATTAGGAAACCCAATTTAGATTTAGATTTTTCTATGAGACCAATTAAATAGTCTGTTACTATCGTAAAATTTGTATATTTACTTTTATTTATGATTTGTAAGCCTTTACGGGAAAGCCGTATTACCGACATTACAATTTTTTGTTTTATTCAATAAATACGTAACATTTCCAAATTTGGCAAAGGTAAAAACAATCTATATGTATTTCATAGAATGTGGGTACGTTCGTACAATTAGGATTAAACAAAAATTGAGTGCATAAAATAAAAAATCAAAACTATCGGTATATGTGTGTAAGGTATAGGACTACGGCTTTCCCTTATCTATGGGTTATAGACACTCAGCCGTAAAAATTGTCGCATTTCGTGGTTATTACTAATCCTGACTTTTTATTTATATTTGCATAGAAACAGATAGACTCTACTTGACATTTTGGTCGAAGTTTTGACTTCCATTGGTGAACAAAACGTGAGAGTTATTTTGTAGAAGAAAACTATTTACTATTGCGTTTTAGTCTGTTGCTTTTTTCATTTGTTTGCCTAATTCTATATTTTTATTTAAACTAGTAGTCATTTTCCATCTGAATTGGCTATGATCCATTATCTTCGGCCACGTCAGCATAATTTAGAAAATTATGAATTAAATACTATAAATGATACATTTATTTAAAAAATTATGTGACAATGCATATTGTATCATTGTCTACAGCTATCGCGCCTTTTGATAATGAAAAATTTTTTGTATACATAACAAAAATTCTCATTTATCATAACGTTTTCTTCAATTAGTGAAAGCTAGTGTGCCAATTACAAGATCATGCGTTCAGCAGAGGATAACAAAACAGCACTGTAATATTATCTAATTCAAAATTTTCTGAATTTGCTATTTAATAAAATTGTGCACATCCATTTATGAAATATAAAATGATATCATCAAAATATTTTATTACTAATTAGCAGTTTCAAAAAATTATATAAGTACTATAATATTCATTAGTATTCTGTGTAGGTATATATGTATATGTGTGTGTGTGTGTGTGTGTGTGTGTGTGCGTGTGTATGTGTGAACGTATAAGTATACTACTATTTGAATATTATACAACAATCGGTGTGAGTAACTCGACTATTCCGCTCGAATTTAAATGAGCGAAATCTGGTAATTATTTCGTTAATTATGGATGAATATGTTCGTGAATACTGCTCGAGTGGAGATTGTAAAAGAAGGAAACGAATAGCGAACCAGATCCCAAGTAAATTCATAAAATAAAAGTATAACGAGGTAACAAGAGTTTTTTTGAATACATTATAGTTTAATAGCAGATAATCGGCGGTCTAACATAAATTAAAAATTTATATTACCTATCTCGATCGTTTAGTTGATGCCATATTATAAATCTAGGAAAAATGTAAGGGAATCCTTGAAAAATCGGTGCATCGAAGTGTACGAATATATAGTTATATACAGATTTGGGTATGTGCGCGCGTGTGTGTACGTATATCTAACGGCAAGAGCAATCGATACGCATGGAAGTCCGTCGTATCGAGGTACACGCCAAGTATATAAGTCGAGGTAGCGCCGACGTCGAGAGGCTTATTTAGTCTCGGCGTGTAAAGCGGCAGCTCCCGATGATTGATGGTACCGTGACCAATGATCGGTCTGCATTATACGCACGGAGTGCCTATATTTATTGCGGCGCGCGTGCACGCATACACATTCGCCCGGGTGGGTTTGCGTGCCGAGACTTCCGGAATAAGTTGACGTGCGCGCGTGCAGAGAGTTCAACGAGTGATTACCTCGCGAGCTGCATCTCTTGCATGATCTCGTAATGACACCGCGGAATTTCTACCGTTAACTATAACATCCCAACTAAGATTTATAGACTTTTATCTTTTTGGCAGATTCTTTTTCACCTTACATTTATATAGAAATATACGTATACGTGTTATGACAAATATTCTTCTATTTGCTTCGTTTATATTTGACAAACTAATTTTTTTTTAATATATGGAACACTTAAGTTTAATGAATGCCCATCAAAAGATAATTTAATAAAAGAGTGAATATAAATAAGTCTTATAAATAAATAATTTGATGGAACAATTAAGATTTATAATAATATTATGTTAATTATAACTTTTAAATATATCTTATATCTTGGTCTTATTTAAAATTTTTAAATAAATCAGCAATTAAGTAGATGAGGGTAATTAGGAGTTTACCCTCTATTTTTGTACGCTATCGTTTATTAGTAAAGAAAGCAATTAAGCTTCGTGCATTTATTTTTCCTAACCAGGTGTGTGCTAATCTAACGTGTTTCAAAAGAATTAAGCTCTTAAAATACGTTAATTCTTGTAAAAATTCGTTATATAATTGCTACCCGCAACTTACAATCCTCATAAGTTATGTTCCACCTTCGCATAAAAAGTGAATAACTCAAAACTTCGAATATCGGTTCACCAGAAAACTTTTATAACATTCCACAACGGATATCGCGTAAATTTGCAGTGGCATAACTTTTTCTTGGCTTTCTCAATAACTTCTCGAATCGCTAATATCGGTTGAAAATCGGAAATATAATAAAAAATTCAACGTCACCGATGATTCGTCACTGATATTTCTAGAATTTTTTATTATATAAACCAAAAATAAAACGTTGCTGTACAAAGCTTGACGAAATTTTCACGAAATAAAAAGTGTGAATTTTTCGCGCAAATGTTTACGCTTTCTCATACTTTAATAAGCCGACTACCCGGAAGTTTGCAAAATAATTAAATTCTTCATCCCTGGTCGATAAGAAAGTCACGTCTTAACGTTTAGCAAGTATTTCAACTAACCAAATATTTATTTTTTTTCTTACCTGGTAAGCGAATCTGAAAGAGAGGGGGATGTGTATACGCGAAAAAGGAGTGTGATGAAAGAAAACGAATCGAGATTACGGGAAAAGTAAGGAACTAAAAGTACCTCCTCGTCTTTGATGTTGTATAAAAGTTGGCGCTTCCTCTCAACGTAGGCCTGGCGTGACCGTTCATACTTTATTTCCGTGGCTATATTTTTTTTACGATTCCGAACTATATTTCTTCGAAGCGGACAGGCAAACTCTCCATCTTGCTCATTCTTTCTCCCATATGTTCCTCAAACGCACGTCGTGTCTTAATGATAAGATTAATAAGTGAATCACTTTCACTCATTTGTATTAACGTTTAAATTGCTAAGTTATTCCTTGCTTAAATAATATTTATAAATATTGCTTTCGAGAAGAAGAAATCGTTTGATTGAGAGATATTAATAATAATATAATAAATTGCTAACCAGAAGAGTGTCAAACCTTCGGGTGACGGATCTTATCCAAATTCTAAGTTGTGTTTTGTAGTATAAAAATATGCACATCCATTTATGAAATATAAAATGATATCATCAAAATATTTTATTACTAATTAGCAGTTTCAAAAATTATATAAGTACTATAATATTCATTAGTATTCTGTGTAGGTATATATGTATATGTGTGTGTGTGTGTGTGTGTGTGTGTGCGTGTGTATGTGTGAACGTATAAGTATACTACTATTTGAATATTATACAACAATCGGTGTGAGTAACTCGACTATTCCGCTCGAATTTAAATGAGCGAAATCTGGTAATTATTTCGTTAATTATGGATGAATATGTTCGTGAATACTGCTCGAGTGGAGATTGTAAAAGAAGGAAACGAATAGCGAACCAGATCCCAAGTAAATTCATAAAATAAAAGTATAACGAGGTAACAAGAGTTTTTTTGAATACATTATAGTTTAATAGCAGATAATCGGCGGTCTAACATAAATTAAAAATTTATATTACCTATCTCGATCGTTTAGTTGATGCCATATTATAAATCTAGGAAAAATGTAAGGGAATCCTTGAAAAATCGGTGCATCGAGTGTACGAATATATAGTTATATACAGATTTGGGTATGTGCGCGCGTGTGTGTACGTATATCTAACGGCAAGAGCAATCGATACGCATGGAAGTCCGTCGTATCGAGGTACACGCCAAGTATATAAGTCGAGGTAGCGCCGACGTCGAGAGGCTTATTTAGTCTCGGCGTGTAAAGCGGCAGCTCCCGATGATTGATGGTACCGTGACCAATGATCGGTCTGCATTATACGCACGGAGTGCCTATATTTATTGCGGCGCGCGTGCACGCATACACATTCGCCCGGGTGGGTTTGCGTGCCGAGACTTCCGGAATAAGTTGACGTGCGCGCGTGCAGAGAGTTCAACGAGTGATTACCTCGCGAGCTGCATCTCTTGCATGATCTCGTAATGACACCGCGGAATTTCTACCGTTAACTATAACATCCCAACTAAGATTTATAGACTTTTATCTTTTTGGCAGATTCTTTTTCATACCTTACATTTATATAGAAATATACGTATACGTGTTATGACAAATATTCTTCCTATTTGCTTCGTTTATATTTGACAAACTAATTTTTTTTTAATATATGGAACACTTAAGTTTAATGAATGCCCATCAAAAGATAATTTAATAAAAGAGTGAATATAAATAAGTCTTATAAATAAATAATTTGATGGAACAATTAAGATTTATAATAATATTATGTTAATTATAACTTTTAAATATATCTTATATCTTGGTCTTATTTAAAATTTTTAAATAAATCAGCAATTAAGTAGATGAGGGTAATTAGGAGTTTACCCTCTATTTTTGTACGCTATCGTTTATTAGTAAAGAAAGCAATTAAGCTTCGTGCATTTATTTTTCCTAACCAGGTGTGTGCTAATCTAACGTGTTTCAAAAGAATTAAGCTCTTAAAATACGTTAATTCTTGTAAAAATTCGTTATATAATTGCTACCCGCAACTTACAATCCTCATAAGTTATGTTCCACCTTCGCATAAAAAAGTGAATAACTCAAAACTTCGAATATCGGTTCACCAGAAAACTTTTATAACATTCCACAACGGATATCGCGTAAATTTGCAGTGGCATAACTTTTTCTTGGCTTTCTCAATAACTTCTCGAATCGCTAATATCGGTTGAAAATCGGAAATATAATAAAAAATTCAACGTCACCGATGATTCGTCACTGATATTTCTTGAATTTTTTATTATATAAACCAAAAATAAAACGTTGCTGTACAAAGCTTGACGAAATTTTCACGAAATAAAAAGTGTGAATTTTTCTCGCAAATGTTTACGCTTTCTCATACTTTAATAAGCCGACTACCCGGAAGTTTGCAAAATAATTAAATTCTTCATCCCTGGTCGATAAGAAAGTCACGTCTTAACGTTTAGCAAGTATTTCAACTAACCAAATATTTATTTTTTTCTTACCTGGTAAGCGAATCTGAAAGAGAGGGGGATGTGTATACGCGAAAAAGGAGTGTGATGAAAGAAACGAATCGAGATTACGGGAAAAGTAAGGAACTAAAAGTACCTCCTCGTCTTTGATGTTGTATAAAAGTTGGCGCTTCCTCTCAACGTAGGCCTGGCGTGACCGTTCATACTTTATTTCCGTGGCTATATTTTTTTTTACGATTCCGAACTATATTTCTTCGAAGCGGACAGGCAAACTCTCCATCTTGCTCATTCTTTCTCCCATATGTTCCTCAAACGCACGTCGTGTCTTAATGATAAGATTAATAAGTGAATCACTTTCACTCATTTGTATTAACGTTTAAATTGCTAAGTTATTCCTTGCTTAAATAATATTTATAAATATTGCTTTCGAGAAGAAGAAATCGTTTGATTGAGAGATATTAATAATAATATAATAAATTGCTAACCAGAAGAGTGTCAAACCTTCGGGTGACGGATCTTATCCAAATTCTAAGTTGTGTTTTGTAGTATAAAAATATGAAAAATCCAGAATTTTAGACTCTAACATACAAATTTATAAGAATTATAGTCCACTAAAGTAGATTTGAAAAAAAGTACTTCCTTTTCATCGTTCATAACTTAGAAACAATATAGAGATATACACTAAAACTCAAAATTGTAAGAAAGTTGAGATTAATTACTATAGATTTAAAAAAAAACTCAAAAATATTGATTTGGAACAGAGATACTTTCGCCTCGATTTTCAGTTGAAAAGTATCCATTTTCAGCATTGAGAAGTGGACCTAAAAATCGAATAAATTTATAGTATTAAATTTTCATCAAAATTTCAACTACTGCTTGGTTTTCTTATAACTATCTCTGTTCCGAATCCGTCATCCAAAGGTCTGACACTATACTAGTAAGTATTGTCTTCAAATATCTATATTGACTACTGAGCAGTGAAAGATAAACAAATTAATTAGAATTTAAATTCCATCGTATTTCAGATAGATTTACTAATAAATTAATGAGATATAAATTTGAATTAAATAAATATATTAAGATTATTATTTTTCAAGCTGTTCATACATTTTCCCATATATATTTATGATTAGAAATATCAATTTATGCTTTTACCAATAATCATTCAGGTGCTCAAGTAGAAAAATCATCATTTTTCTTTCGTTCTACTAGTATAAGTCAAAAATATTTTTTATTATTTTAATAAACCTTATTCGATCAGTATTTCAATATTAAACAGAAAATTATCAATCAATAAATACAATTTTTAATTAATTTTACAAAATAAATTTACTACTACACTGTGAATATTTTTTTATAACAAGTATCTAAATATTTTAGTTAAATATCTTAGTACCAGTATGGTAAAAATTTTAACGTAATTCCCAATTTTTATATAAATTTCTCGACAAAAATATAAAACCTAGCGAACGTTAGCATTTTAACTCGAACAATTGAGTAATTATATTCAACTTTTTTCTCTGTATACAATTTAATTTTTTTTTAGATAGCGAATAGATATTGTTGCTTATTAACATTATTCAATAAAAGTTTACATTTTATCTCTAAATATCTTGCAATTTTTATTAGAAAATTAAAAAATATTTCACACACAGTAAAACAATGCAGTGGAAATCTTTATAAAAGTAAAATTAGTAACTGATGTAGTCATGAATGCAATTATCGCACAAGATTATGCACGTTAAAGAAAAAACACGCGATAAATCTTACAAGAATTTTGTAATAAAAAATAAAAGCAGCTATGCCAAACATTTTTTACAAAAATCAGGGGAGACGTTTTACTTTCTACTGTAAAATATTTACACCATAAATTTGTAATTTTCATTCCTGCGTATAAGATAAAAGAATATTTTTTTTTAAATCAAGTAATTCATTTCGAATATAAAAGTATTTTTGGAATGTAAATATTATAACGCACTTGCATGTTTCGTGATTTTAATGAAATTTCTTTATTTATAATCCGCACGTAAACAGTTATTAAAATACCTTGATTTTTGACCTCATTCGTGTGCACATAAAATGCTCGTGGACCGGCATGCGTTATGACATTAAAAAAAGAAAGAAAAGTGAACTAAGTGTTCAGAATGAGTTTTATAGAGAATAAGTGGGATGGAGGGAGGGAGGAGAGAGAGAGAGGGAGAGAGAATCAGCAAGTGTAGAGCAACACACTTGTTAAGTTTTTGAAATGTAGACAGCTACAGAAACGTAATAAATAACAAACTATGCGAAAAATACGAGGAGTGGAGCGGAAATTCAAGAAAAGTACTTATGCAATATAGGACGAAAGTAGAAGATTTTTCCCGTGGGTGGGTTATTACTATGAAACCTCGTTTCGCTCGTGCAGTAAACGCACCCTCGTAAAAAATCTTCTCGCGAGAGCAGTAATCACTCGAGGGATAAATCTACTTTCGCCACGCTTTGCGTATAGTATTTTACACATTCAACTGTGGCTACTTCTAACTTTAAGAAGAGGAACCGATATGCTTTTCAAATTTATACTCTGCATGCATGCCCTATCTCTTGTCGCCCTGCTAATTTTACTTTCTTCACGCAAATATTACTTTTTGCTCGGGTACATTTACTTTTACCCCGTTGATTTTATTTTCGATCCGCAAATACGTTTGTAGGAAATATATGCTACTTTCACCCCGATTTTCAGAGTCGAAAAGTGGCCATTTTAGTCGAGTTTGGAATAACATAATTTAAATGTTTATTCTTGTATGAGAAAGAAGTTTACTCCCAACTTCAATTTCTAAAAGCATTGCATTGTATTTTTGGGGAATATATCAGTTTCATATTGTTGTCATTAATCCATCATCAATTGCATATTAATGCTATAAACATAAATTCAAATTAAATATTCTAATCAATTACCAAAATTTATAATTCAAAATATAATTTATGAAATGTGTAACCTAATAATGGAATAATGACATTGTTTTAGAAACTATCGTGGGTTTACTATTTTGTTAAACGATATAAATTTAAAATAAGAAAGTCCACAATTTTGCATTTTAATATTGAAATAGTGTCGTTTGTATTTATGTTTGTTGATATTAAGAGATGTTAATTATTTCTATATTTTAGTAATATATGATATTTGCATATGGATTTTCCAAATGGCATACTAATAATTTTAATAATTAATTATCAGATAAGCGTATGTTAAAACAATGTTTATTGCAGATATATCTAATGTACATAAAAATATAGTTATAATGCACCAGGGGATGGAATAGCTAGAACAGCATCGTCAATCTTTCAATTGTCGAGGAAAGCGTGACTCAAAATTCCTATATCAAAAGATTCCTTAGCTCCTTCTCTGTTCCTCTTTCTTCTCCAGCTCTCATCGACTTTGAAAACCACATTTTTCACGACGGAATCGAGCGCAAAATCCAATTGTCGGACACGTATTCCCCTGCGCATGCGAGGAAGGCGGCGACTGAGAAAATCCGATGTTCCAGAGGCAATTTCCTTGAAAAAGAGGTTATAAGCAGACCCGTGCTTCGAGTGTCTTTAGAAATGAAAATTAAAGTCACTATAAACTGGCATCTCCATTTTATATACATACACGACTGCGAGCTTATTACATTAAACTTTTTCAAATTTAAGTGTGTCTCTTGACTTTCTTTCCATTTTATTCAAATATACAGGTGTTTCTTGATAGTTGTGTGATTAGAGAGGCCTGAAAATAATTTAAAACAACATTTACGTAATTAAATTAACATATATTAAAAATCTAATATTACAAATGACATTAATATAATTATTATAGGCATTATTCAATCATTATATATTTATAAAATATATTTAAAAATACATTCATTTTGTTTAATAGAATAAAGGATGATTTCTAAAATATAATAGAAAAATTTAACACTGCATTATTGTAAATTTGTATGCAAAACAAGAGTTGATTTTATGTTTATTTATACTACGCTTAAACTTCTAAAATATAAAAATACAGTATAGGTATATATGCCTATGTTCTATTAATATAACTCTGATATCAAAAGTAATTAATAAATATTATAAATATTTTTGATATATTTTTATATAAATAATAGTTCATACGTAATGCAAATAGTATGTAAAATGCTTATACATATATCAAATGCAAATACTATTTTCACTTTCATATATGTACTAATATATGAACGACATGAAAAATTTACATATAACGGGGAATGCAGATGATTACCTTTTAGATTAACACGTCAGTCAAAATATATACACACTTATTCTTTAAACGCGAATAAGTGAATATATCGCAATTTTGAATTGTCTAATTTTTATAAGCATCGCATTAAAACGTCTTTTTTAACTCGAATCACTTGGAGAATTTAGTGATGCTGTATATACAATTAATTGATTTTTATTTAAAATATATTTGGTAGAGTTCGGTAAGATATGGTCGGTAGAACGGTAGACTAATTGATCGATATGCGCACTGCTAAGAAATATGTTTCAACAAGTGCAAAGACATGCATCCTGCATTACTGTCTAATAAAAAAAATCTGTATTTATACGATAAATTTTTCTAAAAATATATTTTTCTATGAACAACTGTTTATGCCTTATCACTAATCCGATGTATCGTTAGGAAAACATCATTAACATGAAAATGACTAGCATTTTTAAAATATCTGCGTTAATAGAATATAAACCATAATCGCACACTGCATTAATTTAAATAATTATGTGTGCAACAGTATACAGTTGATTCGGCAAAAACGCACACTCGTTAATAAAGAAAAACAAAACTAAAAAGAAATAATAATAATATGTAGTATGTACGTACGTACGTATGTATGGTGTTGATTAACAAATGCGCAACGTGAGGCGCGCAAAAATTTTCGCATGACCGAGCTGAAGGTAAACTCTTCGACCGTAGCTCTCTCGCGCAGTTGTAGATTTTGCGAAGCAAGAATATCGCTTAGTCACTCGGGGTCGACTAACGAGACGAAGTTGGAGGAGAGAAGAGGAGAGGGGCGAATGACTGTTAATACGGGCAAGACGTTAAACATGGAAATATATGGGTAAGTATAGACATATACATATACACACGAGTGGGGAGAGGCCCTCTCGACCGCGCTTGGGTTTTCACGATGTAAACACCAGCTTCCGGGTTCTCCGACTCTTATATACCTACCACTCCTCTTCCTCCCCCCTTCTCACTCACTCCCTCCCTCTCTCTCTCTCTCTCTCTCTCTCTCTCTCTCTCTCTCTCTCTCTCTCTCTTTCTCTCTCTCTGGGTGAGTAAATGGACGCCTTTCCTGAGCTCCGTCTTTTTTCGGCTATTATTTTGTACTTTGTACTCCCCGGAATTCCTTCTTTTCAGGAATTGGCCCTCCAAATCGGCTCTCAAGCTTGAGCTATTTTTTCTATAACTTTTTGAAAAAAATGAGCCAGGAGTGACCGATTTCTGAAAGCTCTACTGATTCAGTGACAGTCTTCTCGTCGCCATATTCATCACAGCAGGAGGCCAATACATCCGAGAATCATTATTATCAGCATCTACCAGAGTCATCCTAGACATTCACTCCAAGTCATCGCGACCTGAAATTAGTGAAGTGAACATTTTGGTGCACTCAAATTCAAAGATTTATATTATTTTTAACTAAATGTGCATATAGGTTAAGTGTAGTTTAAGGTTATGCTACCACGTGTTTATTAACTACATTTGGCAACGTCGCACTCAATACCGCCTTCTTGTGATTAGTGATTAGTTTACTATTATCTCGTATCGCGTCGCGACTAGTGCCATATGTTAGATCATTACTTATTAAGGCGAGTTCTTATGTATTGGGGTTTGTTTTCATAAATCTAATGTATTGAAGGAGTATATCAAAATCTGCTTGTGGCTTATGTAAAGAAATAATATCGCTTAATACGAGTCAAACGGTAGCGTGCTCAAATTGCGGCGGTTTAATACATTCTAGCTGTGTAAATCCATTAGACTTATCAAACCAGCTAATTCGGTGTTGTACATCGGTTAACGAACAATTTAGTAAGACGTCACTATCCGCCCCTCACCTGTCCCCTCGCCTATCCCCTCCATCGTCAACTCCCAGTAACATTCTTACTTTAGACTCTCAGTCTCGCCTGGCATTAAACACGCGCCTCTCAAAACGTCCTCCCTCCCCTCTTACCCCTACTTCTACTCAGACGTCAAAACTACACCGCAGTGGCCCAGCTGGGCGCTTGTTTTCTCGCGACTATCTTCCTCTTCGCACCGATTTACCTTGCGTCGAAGAAATACCTGCCTATTCTATAAATTGTATAAAAATGTCGCTCAACAGCAACCAAACTGATAACTCAGCGCCGGCGTATTTTCAAAATTTCGTCGATCTTTTTAATAGACGCATTGATCGGTTAGAAGCGGGTATAAATTATATAAATAACACTCAAACCATTGTCGACACATGCGAAATAAAAATCTCTGGCATACCGTCAAGCCTAAATGCATCGGCAACCGATATAGTTTCTACTGTGTTTGCCGCTATGGGTTTCAGTGTACTTACTAACCACGTAATTCACGCTCGCGTATGGAAACAAAAAAGCTCTCAAAGCGATACGGCAATATTACCCGGGAGTTCGCAACAAAATTTAACGCAAAATTCCACGCATAATACATGGTCACTTGTTGTACAAATGTCGTCGCCAACTGTACGTGATCGCGTTCTCACGAATACTTCGGCGCTCAAAATTCACACTGCTCAAACGTTGTTTAAGGTAGGTGGTGATTCTAAAGTTTACGTCTCTCCGGTATGGCCTAAAGAAATATACATGTTAGAACGTAAAGCAAGACAAGTAGCTTCAGCTAAACGTTACCTGAGACCCGTTGTGCGTAACCTTACCGTATGTATTCGTGCAAATCTATCTTCACCATTCATACCAATACGTTCCGAAGCAGACTTATCAGCGTTACCCACTCTGTCTCCTAAAATAGTTGAAACGATGCAACAAAACTGAGGATGCATTGGTCGGCCGCGTTCCAATTTTTGTCTACAAAAGGATTTCATTTCTGTTGCGCATATAAATATAAATAGATTAAAAACAAATTTTAATTTGCTTGAAGCTCGCTGTAACGACTATTGCTATGACATCATCGGTATCACAGAGACCTTTCTTACCGAAAACGATGATAATGCACTTGTCTCGTTAGAAGGATTTGCTTTTTTCGTATTGATCGAACAGGGAAAAGTGGAGGTGGTGTTGGTGTTTATGTTCGCGATCAGTATCTTGTAGAAACAATATGTCACTCTAATACTATATTCGATAATAAACCGGAATACCTCATATTGCAAATAACTATTGGTAGTATAAAGATTTTATTTGCTGTCATCTACAGACGTCCTCACTCCGCATACCCCACCGAATTTTTCCTAACAATATCTGAAATTATTACATCCTATTCTCATGTCATCATTACCGGTGATTTCAACATAAATATGGCAATCAACAGTAATGACGCTACATACCTTCGAAATGAGATTGAGTCGCTTAGCCTCTTTCTAGTTCCGTCAGAATGCACACATCATGCGGTTTATCGCGACAATGTCAATCTTTCACACACTTGGCTAGACTTATTTCTAATTAGCAATCGTGATGATGTAAAACGTTATCGCAAAACTGATGCTCCTTTTGCAGCAGGTCATGATCTGATTGAGCTCGACCTTGCTCTTAAAACGGAAATAACTACTACTAGAAATGTATTTAAAACTAGGCGCTTAAATTGTTTAAATGAAGCCCTCTTGAAGAGTGAGCTTCAATCAAATCTTTCTGTAGACGCGACCGACCTCAAATTAGCTTCTTTGCTTAACTTAGATTTTAATGTAGACTTTAGGAATTTATTTATAAGTACTTTTACCTCCGAGGATTTTCCTGATCGTTCTGAGTTTAGTTCTAACCTAGATTATCTTGTTGATAGTCTTGAACAGAATATCACCAAATCTTTCGACAAAGTTGCCCCCATTATGCTTTCTTTCTCATCCAAAAATAAGAAACCCTGGGTTAACGACAAAATTAGGCAGCTGATGCGTGATCGTGACAAAGCCTTCAAAGCATCCACTAGACTCGGCCGTTTTTCGAAAGCATATTTGAGCTTCAAAAACCTTAGAAGCCAAATCAGCAATGCCCTTGACTCGGCAAAAAATAAATTTATCAGCGACAAAATCAACGAATCACCTGATCCCAAGGCAAAGTGGAAAGTATTACGAAATCTTCAGTTATCAGGATCCAAGCTACCATCACCGCTCCTAAAGTTTTCGCCAGAAGAACTTAACAGATACTACTCTGTCTTGTCTGACGGTGTTCCACCTCTCACAAATCACGATCTTGACTCACTTTTATCCGCGACTGTCATTCATCAAGTCAATACCAACTTCGATTTTGCTATCATTGATACTAATGATATCCTTAAGGTATTAAGTGAGGCATCTTCTAAGTCCGCTGGATTTGACCAAATATCGCTGCGGATGCTAAGGATGGCTTCTCCATATATTATTTCATTGCTTTCAACTATTTTTAATTACTTCTCTTTGTACAGCCACTTTTCCTACTGGCTGGAAAAAAGCCATACTATCGCCGTTAGCCAAAACTAGTACCCTCAGTTCACCCTCTGATACACGACCCATTGCTCTTCTTTCCGAAACCTCAAAGCTACTGGAAAAACTAGTTCACTTGCAACTCTCTAGATATTTGTATTTAAATAATTTAATTGACAGTCATCAATCAGGTTTCAGAAAAGGTCACAGTACCCAGACGGCGCTACTGGGTGTAATAGAAGACGTGCGCATGGCAGTAGACCGCAGACAGGTTACCATTTTAGTACTTTTTGATTTTTCAAAAGCGTTCGATCGCCTCCCACATCTGCTGCTACTAATCAAGTTAAAAAACCTAGGCTGTTCAAACAGAGTCATCACCTGGTTTTTTAATTATTTAAATGGAAGATACCAGTCTGTTATAGGGAACAATGATCAACTCTCAGCTTGGCGTCCCACACTCCTCGGTGTTCCTCAAGGCAGTGGTCTTGGTCCACTCTTATTCACCATATTTATTAATGATCTGCCCACTGTTTTACATCATTCAAAGTATAAGATTTTTGCCGATGACACCCAGATATATTTACACTGTCATCCAAATGATTTAGACGAATTTATCTCCGTTATTCAGCAGGACGTGAATGAAATAGCATTTTGGGCATCAATAAACGGTTTAGAACTTAACAGTAAGAAAACCAAGGTTATGATCCTTGGCAGCGAAAACTTCATTAGTAGAATCAATTTCAATGAATTACCAAAAATATCTCTGCTGGGTTCTGAGCTTCCTTATTCATTTGAGGTTCGTAATCTAGGTCTGTGTCTAACGCCCACACTAAATTGGGACAAACATGTTCGGCATTTAAGCCGGAAAATAAATGGCTTGCTTCACTCTCTACGATTTCATAGACATTCCCTTTCAATAAGTCTCCGCAAACTACTTGTAGAGAGTCTTATCTTTCCGCACTTAGACTATGTATCCGCTGTTTTTCACGATCTTGATGATACTCGTTGTCTGAAAATCCAACGACTGCAAAATGCTTGTGTTCGTTTTGTTCATGGATCCATACCTTGGCGTGCCCACGTCACCCCTTATCGCCTGAAACTGGGATGGCTTTCAGCTAGTAAACGACGTGATTTCCTCTTAACCACGCTGGCTTATTCTGTGATTGTCCATAATAACCCAACTTATTTATCTAGCCGTTTTTCCCTTATTGGCCGAGACGTAAATCCACGCATGTCTTCGCGTCACACACTTCGATCATTATTCTATACTGTTCCGAAAACCGAAACAATGAACCGTTCCTTCACAATAGCTGCTTCAAAAATTATAAATTCAATACCTCGACCCGACTTCACAGTAGACAGTATAAGATCGTTTAAATCTTCTCTCTTCAACGAGCTCAAACACAGGGATACATGCGATTGGAATGAACGAGTTTTGCAAGAGGGAATCTCCATCTCTAATCATTAATTCCTCGGAAAGCATCGTAAAACATCAGAAATCTGGTGAAAAATTAAATTAAATTTAATACTTAAGTCTTAGCTATAGTTTTAGAATATAATACTAGTTATAAGTCACGTAAATCGAATTAAATAAGCTGTAGATTACTATTTTCTCACCTAGTGTATAATTCTTTGGCTTACCTACAAATTGTAACTATCTTCTGTTTTAAAAGCATTTTGTACTTCAACTACACATAAAACGATATTGTATTACTTTTGTACTTTCTTCACAGCCCTATAGGGTTATACCCCAACGGCTGCAATAAACATAATCAATCAATCAATCAATCAATCTCTCTCGCTTTACATTTCCTCTTCGGGTCTCCCTCGTTTTGTCTTTCATCCTCACCTTTATTTTCTCACCTGCTTTGCCTCTCGCGCTCTCGTATACTGTATTTTCTCTCGTTCCATTACCAGAACCAGTCCTTCCCTTCGTTATAGACGCGTAATCATTAGCGGAACCTACGATTTTATGCACCCCTTCCCTGAATATTTATGACTCTGTTTAAACGAGTGTGGAGAGCTGATGGTTTCAAAAAATTCTTCTCAGACCTCGGAAGAGGATGGAAAGAGCGACAGAGCGACAAACCGAATGTGTATATATATACCTATATATTCGACTCTCGGTGTAATGGAACTCAGAGACGCATCGCTTTTCTCGCGACAAAAATGCAATTATGCGGGGCTAATTACGCGACAGGCGCGAAAGACGTAGGACCCGAGTAGGATACTTTTATCGTTGTAACTCTATTTAAGATTTTAATTTCCTTGGGTGTCCCCGTTAATTCTTTCTATCCTCTTGGCTTTTACGAAGGTGATAGCTTTAATTACGCGGAAGTGCGAGTGGTAAACTGTTAACTACTTGATGGTCACTCGCTGTACTTGCAATAATCTTGTCAAAGAAAGATTTTAGATTGTTAATAATTAATAATAAATTACAAGTTTAATTAATACTTCATCGATTTAATATACAATATTTTGTATAACATGGGGAAAAGCAAATTTAAAAGGTTTCTTATAACAAATTTCAAACATTTTGGCTTCCTACAAAAAGGTATTTTATTGTTTCTGTTCATAGTATAACATGATAAAATTAATTTTATTAGTCAAATTATTAATAACTATGTTAAAACCAATTGTCAAACTTTTAATTTAATTACATAAACATTAATTGTATTATTGCTTAGTCATTATTTGATTACGAAACAACTCTAAATATATAGATAGTTAAAAATGTTATTAAGTTCAAAGGTGTACAAATCAGGTATCAGGTAAATAAAATTAAAATATCCAATATGGATTTTAATTGAATAATAAAAGTAGTAATTAACAAACAGAAGTATAATTTCCGTAGATCAGAAGTCGATCATCATTGGTTTCGGTAAAGCCTTGGTATAGACTCACCAGAGATAAATAAAACTCAAGAATGAGAAGGAACGCAAACAAAGGAATACAAAAGAAAGAATTTTTAACGATAAACTTCGTAGTCTCCATCATAACTGGTACAAGAAAAGCAAAGAAACTTAGTGCGAAAAAAAAAGCAGAAGTAGAGAGTAGAGGTGATGGGGGGAGGGTGGGAGAAAAAGAGGAAGAAAAAGAAGGGAAAAAGGAGGAAACGCGCGAAACAAAAAACAAGTATAAAAGTCGTAGGATCCACTTCTCGTTTCGCACATCGACTACTACGCGGTGTTCGAAGAGGAAAAGAGAAAGAGTGCATTCGATTTAAAAAGTTTTCCCTCGCGCGCCTGTCGTCGATTTTACGAGAGGCCCCGTTTTATTTTGGCCCGTTACCGCTTCAGACTGACGCGCGAAATAACGTTAGACCAGAGGAAGAGACAAGACGAGGTGTATTTTCGATCGTCGGCCCGAGGAAGGCGAAAAATCGAGTTGTCTCGTTTATCCTTCTCGTCGTCGACGTTCTCAACACGCGATTCTCTACACTCCTTTTCCTACCCTCACTTTCACCAATCTACTTCCGCGGAGAGGACTGACAAATATGACCGTCTTCTTTTTTTTCTTTGGATTTCGATTCCCTTTTATACTACTCGACGTTTTGTATCTCGATTCTAACGGTGATACGATCCGTGATTCCTTTAAACGTCACTGGTTTACGTGACACTACTTTTCATTAATACTTCGATTCTTGATATATTTTATTGTAAACACAATAATGCGATCGGTTCTTAGTTTTATATTGGTACGTATATATATTTAGGAAATGCAATTAATTATTTACTTCGATTACTAATTTAATATTTTTGGTATTATACGGTATAATTTAAATTATTCCAGTTTCATACGAGTATCACTTATATTCGTTATAACCAAATAAATGATATTCTACCTCAAGTCCAATATTAATAAATTACTCAAGAATTATAATAAGGGATTTTGAAATTACAAATTATAAAGTATAACAAATTCAATATTTACATTACGGAATTAATATTCGGCTATTTATATTTCATTTTATGCATATGCAGTTTTTAATTTCCTTTTATTCATTTTCGTTTATGTAAAAATTATAAAAATAATCGCATATTAAAAGTTTTTAATTAAAAAAACAGAGCTCCTGATTATTCCAATTAATTAAATAAATATCATGGATTTCATTTACTATTTTGATTAATTAAAACAAATTTTAAGTATTAAAAAACAACTAATTGAAACGTAATTAACATTAACATTTACAAAGCAAATTCGTAATTATAATGCAAATGTATTGTGGATTTATTTTAACGTTGCTTAAACAGGTCACCGTACTTGCCTTGCATTTGCAATTGCTTACGGGAAATAGAAGAAAGTTCAACAGATAAAATAGTTAAAAAAGGTAGATATGATATTTAATTTTAATCGACGTACATAAAAGGATCGTTTATTTTGCTATATATAAAGTAAAAAACTTTTGCAATATAATCAAAATTTTGTAACACTAGGTGTTAATCATTATATGGTGGGACATCGCTAGTTATAATTCGAACTAAGTAGTTACAGTCAGGATATGGTAAGACCGTACGTGTACTAAAAATGAGCAACATCCGTGCTGTAGGTTACCCGAATCAGACTGGCTCCTTTATTTATTTCCTTTTTACAGACGCAAGGACAAACTCGAAAGGGAGTAGCAAAGGTAGCAAAGGTCCGCCGTGACATACGTGACGCTCGGTTGGGCGTGTGTTTGTACCCGCGCGCTCGCGCTCGCGTAAATATTTTACGATCGTCTGAGTGCCTCTAAATTCTTCGTTATCGCGAGATCGCGGTGGTACGTACGCCGAAAGCGAAAGGGCGAATTTACAGCACGCCTCGACTCGTATCTCAGAAATTTCAATACGCTCCTTGCGACACACACGTATCCTTTATATGTAACCAAGCGTACACTTTACTATATAGATATATATCTATGTGTAGATATATACTTAGAATCCGTTGCTACATCTTTATCGTATGTTCTCGGTTTTTATATGCTACTTTTTATCGACTCACGACCGGATACCGGATAAAGGATAGCTTGGCCTATACGTGAAAATAAGGCACATAGGACAGTTTCCTTTACAAGCGAGCTTTCATTTGAATGAATTTTGAATTGCTACATTCGATACATTGAAACATACATACGTTCAATATTCATTTTTATACAATGCGCGTTCTTCCTTTGATATGCTTATTGCATTTGTTTCTTCTACCAATAATGGTATTTTACATATTTAAAAGTATATCCATTTATACTAATTGTTAAATTATTTAAACTATAACCAACGTTAAAATTTAATTTTAACATGTGTAACTGAATATTCAAAGAAACCACCATTAGCAAATCTTGGAATGATATTCATTTACTACTAATATCTAATAAGTACTATGCACTTGAGTTGTGAGGTCCTTCTTGATCCAACACGGTATCCCGAACTCCAGCTGCTTTTTGCTTGTCGTGTACGTTTACGCGTGACTCTATACATCCTCAGTGATCGAATTGCATGCAGTCAGCTTTTTATATTTACCAGATTTATAGTTATATTAAATTAAATATTAGACAATCCAGAAGTTTTTAAACAAATTCGAAAATTCACCTTATATTTTCACATTATATTTAGCGAATACATTATTATATTACTTTATAGGAAATATTTTTTGAAATGTGTATTCAAATTTGTGTTATAATAGTAATATTAATAATAATTAATAATTAATAGATATAATACTAAGGTTTTCTTTAGATTTTATCGAAATTTTAACTTTCTAAATTTGAAAAAATGTATATAATTATTATTGATTTAGATGATCCCTGATTAATATTCGAGTAAATTTTTACATTTCTGCCTTTTAATTAAATTTTTGGAATGCATGAAAAATTAAAGTTGATTATAAACGGATCAATATTTAAAGACAATGTCACGAATTTTTGCAGAACATTTGTATTGTTTCATAAATCGTTGTTCACAAGGTACAAATAAAAACAGTTATGAATGGTATGGTATTTCATAATTTCCAGTTGGCAAGTCGACAGTTGCCATAAAATAAGTCGAGCATGACCAAAATATTCAGGTGAACCCCGAGTGAAGCAACAAGAACGATTGTAAATATAAAAAAAAAGTGAAAAGTCTCGGAATATGGTGTACACTTGGTCGGGTTAATTATCCCCGGCGGGGTTACTCATTAACTAACGTCAAGCGAGGCGAAATCAAAATTCAGCAACCGAGTTGCACAGAGGGGCTCGCTTGATGCGACGATTCGTCAGTCCGGGTGATTTCGATTGTGCAAGAGCGCACGCATCGCTTGCATAAGTGTACCGCGCTATTCGTGACGGCCGGTCCGATGTCAAATTTCACGTGCCGCAATATGGCGAACCGCAAAACGCACGTGTACCCTCTACGGGTTTTTACCTCCCCCACCTTTGGGTTTATGCGAAACGCATCGATGTGTGTATGCCGAATAACCTATACGTACCTGCGTCTACCTATGTATTTAGTTTATATATAATGTATGAACTTGTATACACGTATACGTACACACCACTTTTGGTTATTGGTACGAGTAAGCGCAATCTTTTCGACTTATAAAATGTGCATAGGGAATCCGATGAAATTACGGTTGTAATTTTCGTCAAGTCAAACAAATGCGCCGATGCGTATGCATATAAAGGTCGGATTTATTTGTGATGCATGCGTTATGAAAATCATTGAATGAAGTGAGCCCGCGAGATTATTTTGACGAATATTTGAGTACGCGCGAATGAATGCCAGAGATGATCTGTTAATATGCTTGAAACGCATTTCCCAATGATTTTGATGATGTGAAAACGAATGCAGATCGAGTTGTTTATTACCTGACTCCAATATATATATATATATATACACACACACGCACACATACACATATATATTTGCGATGATATCGATGATTGTCAAAAACATTGGTAATATATTGAACGCCCCGGGATGATGAGCTGGCTTTTAACTTTTACAATTTATTACTTAATGGAAAATATTACAAAAATATTATTACTATTAACATTATTATTATTTTATTGAAAATTTTGTTCCCTCGACGCGACGTCAGCGTTACATTAATTTTTATTAAAAGTTCGACCTGTCCAATTCAAAATGACGTAACTCGAAGAGATCAAAATGATAATACGTATTTCAAACGGACGAAAACAAAAGATGTAACTCGGAAAGCTCGATAATAGAGACGTATCTCAATAATTAATTTCAAATATGTGTATATCAATAGAAACGAAAATCAGTAATTAAAATTTTAACGAAATTATTTTATTTTTTACGGTCTCATATAATAAGAAATAAAATTAGTTTTGAAATTCATGACAGTAATGCAATGTACAAATAGTAATGTGTAAGTACAAAAATACTACTACTTAATTGATGAATTACTACTTTAAAACGTAATACGTACTTGTTGACCTTTGCAAGTGTAAAGTATAGAAGTACACAAACATTACATACTTGAATTATTGTTACACTTTTACATTCGTATTATACATATTTGAAATAATATTAATAAAAATAATAATTAATATACATAATATATAAGGCTTTAAAATAATAATAAATTTGTATTTTTTATCATGCCATTTGTCAAGCCCTGTTTACTGAATTCCTATTTTTGCCATTATGATTTTAAAATTATACTATGAAGTACGTATAGTTGTATCATTAAAATTGATTAATTACGTTATAGAAACTAAACATTTTTCATTAAAAAATATTACAAATTTTGTAGTTAATGTTAGTAATTTGAAATTATACATTAACCTTTAGAGGACGGGGATTCGGGTTTACTGTTTTCTTTCACTTTTTTATAGAAATCGAGTTTTTGTGATATCTCACATCTCAAAACTAACACATGTAATGGGTTGATTATGGGCATGGCCCGTATAGGGGCCATCCCGTCCTCTAAAGGTTAATAATTCTGCAAAAGTTTTAATTTATAACAGATACTGGAAAGATCAAATAGTTTTTCTTTATCATGTTAAATAAATATTAATTTCTTATTTTTTTCTTAGGATATATATGTCGAAATTTGTTATTTTACGAGGCTGATTTTATACAAATGTTTAAATTTTACAAAATGAAATATATATACACATGTATTAATACATGTATTTATATACATATATGTATTTGATTTAACATTTGTATAAAAGTGATATTTATTATTTTGCATTAATTCTGAATTCTTTTAAATATAATATAATAGTTACGTAATACATGTAGTACATAAATAATACACATATATAACATACATACATATTGCAAATAACGTTACTATTACAATACATTTAAAAAAGTAATTTGCATTGATTCTAAATAATAAGTAATGTTATTTCGAAGTAGTACTCGTATTGATATTCTTTAATGTCAGTTATATTTAATTAATTGCCAAGTTATTGATGATTCTTATTTAAAAATCAACCTTGTTTTCCTCATCAACAAGTTTATTAGTAAATAAAAAAGAAGTAGAATAGTCTATTACTGGTTATGACACTCAGCTATATAAAATGAATTTCCCCAAGTGCACATAATACAACGTAAAAAAGTCGTGCGATTCTTAGAATTTTCATTTTTATTCACCATACCGCGAAATAAAAAGTTTCATATCACATTATACGCTTGCACTTGCTCGATCTTTTCTTCTTTTTTATGTACTCCCCCTTAGCCTAAATATATATACAATAAATTCTATACGTCAAATCATGCAAATAAACGTTACAAGTATTATGAAATTTAAGTGACAGAGTTTAGAAAATGTGAATTAAATGTTATTTTAGAAAAATTCTATATACACTTATTAAATGTAGATTAAAAAACACGATAGGTAAATTTTTAATTTGTAATTTTCACCCTCCATTGTTGAATTAGTAAATAGTCGATTGTTAAGGGTCAATAATAAATAAACCCAATTTATTTATTTAAGTGCACAGTAGGTAAAGTTGTTCATGTGTATAGTTAAACGTATTATTAATTACATTGTCATAAGACATTTACTGACAAATTATATAATGCCATTAATTTTGACGCATGATTAGTTTACTTATTCTTGTATGTTTCAACATTAATATACAAGGCCGAACGCGACCGCTTCTTAACGGATTGTTACCAAAAATACAAGTATATATAGATAGGTATATAAGAGACCCCAGGCAATTTCGGGAAATAGAGTGCGAGTAAGCCGATTTTGCAAAGGGCAGAAGAGGTAGAAGTGTATTGCGTGACATAAATGATAAAAAGATTCACGGACATTAAAAACAAGAAACCCGGCCGCAACCTTCCTTCCGTATGCACGAGCTTAAAGGAATTCCATAGCGTAATTATACGAGCTGAATGTGCGAGGTTATTACCTCGTACGGTGGATTTTTAAACCGACGCATTTTTCCTTTAGGCTTGTTTTATTTTTGGTATAAATCTCCGCGTATATTTCCCTCTTTATTTCGGATATTCGTTCAACAGTCCGAGCAATAAACCTGAGATCTTAAATTATGAAAATGCCCCGTAACAGAAGATATATACTTTTTTATAATCAATTTTGAAGGGCTTATTCTTAAGTATACTTATATAAACGTTAACTCGCATTTATTTTAAATAATGCACAAGAGCAATTTTTAGTTGCAAATATTTTAGTTACTTCGATAACATATGCATCAAGTAAAATTAATATATTTTTGAGGCTTAATTGCAGGATTAATTAATTTAATTCTAAAAGATGAATATTCGATATTGAGGAGAAAAACTTTTATATACACTGTGACAAGGTATGTAATACCTGTCAAAGTTAATAAGCGAGCGAACCCCAATATAAACTAACCTACCTACCCTCACATCTCTAAGCCTACCTAACCTAGCCGAAGCTCCCCGAATTCCCAATACTTCTCTTGGCTCCTTCCTCGTAGCACAATAAAGCAGCATGTCAGGAGAGGCGATACTACTTCTGGGAGGCTTCGCACCAGGTCCAAGGAGCAGCCTGCGATGGCCCAAGGTGCCAGATGGAGCAGCACGAGCAGCAGCAGGATATCCAGGAAGCTGTGAAACAGTTAGATAATTAATAATAATCCTAATTAGAAGGAAACAAGGACGCATGTAGTGCACATACTAACTGACAGCTACATGCTAGGAGAGGATTGGAAGTGAGGTTATGGTAATCATAACATTACCATAACTCTCAGTTAATAATTAGTAAATAATAAGCAGCACTCCCTCGGGAGATATATATTCACCTGAGAAGCAGCCAGAATCCCCGCAGCAACGCAGCACCGACGAAGAGCAGCAATCACCGACCCGACGCGCACCAGCTGAGAAGCCACCGTGAGAGCGAGTGAGAGAGAAGACTCGAAGATCGGCCGTCCCGTCTGCACCTGTAACAGAGCAGACTCATTAGCCGATACAGTATATAACACGGAGGAACGATCATATAGGCTTACCTGGGTAACAGCATCACCGGGAACATCGTCCTCTCCGTGGGAAGCAGCAGCCCGGCAACGTCGTTCGCCTTGATCAACATGGCCGCGAGCACTCACTACACGAGGCGCGCGAGACGACGGCGGCCGACGGGCGACTCGACGCGAGAAGCTGCGCGCGCACGTCGGGCCCGAGCAGCGAAGCGGCGAACGAGCCCGAGCTCGAGAGAGCTCAACGGGACGCCATCGAGGCAGCATCGGGCAATCGATTCGCGACCGAGTATATCACCGATAATTACGAGTGTGTGTGTGTGAGAGCATTGACCGCAGAGCAGCAACTCCAGGAGACGATCTCCACTGTAATAAGGTGGGTGCACGCCCTGCACCGGTATATCACGATCTCTCCTGACCGTAAGTGTGCTTCCCCTTTTACTCCCCTCCCCTCCCCTCGCGCAGCAAGTAGCAGCAGCAGCTCGCACGCAGCCGAGCTTATTTAGATAAATTCGCCGCGATCGTACGCGGCTGGCGCCCAAACCCATTCTAATCGTTATAATAAATTACTATTATTTTATATATTTTATTCATTTATTTCGCCTTTGACGCCACGCCCTAATCCCCAGCGTGACCGTTACATTGGCGCCCAACGTGGGTTTCTTTTTTTTTCGGCATCGGCACGTTTTTTTTTGTCATATATTAAAATGGCGTCGTACGTGTTATATTGCCGATATTGAAAAGATATTACGGGATTAATTTTTTATAAATTTATTATTATTATAGTTAGCAGCAGCAAAAATTAAAAACTTGAAAAATATATAATTGAAGTTGGATTATTTAAACTATAATAAAGTAAGCAGCAGCAATATTGTGAACGTCAAGCGGACGTAATTTAATAAATTTAAGTATAGGAGCCGTAGCCATTTTCCCCTCCCCCCGCGTGAAGCACACATACGGGAAGGAGGAAGCAGCCGAGTGGCCATATTTACGGCCATCTTAAATTTACTAACACGTGGCAGATTTACACGTGGTTCTAAATTTTATGAAGTAATGAAATTTCATTTTCTTGTTTTCTTGTAAACAATAGTTTTATGCAATATTTTTCTTTATTATATATTTTGATAATAATTTTTCATATTTGTGCACAATATTTCCATATAATTTATAATACTTATATTTATTTTATAACACGCAATTTAACATTTTCCTTTGCTTGTACCCCCCTTCTCTCATCGCAGCCATACCACTTATTAAAATAAGCAGTTATTTTATTTTTTTGCATAGTGCTATCGACAAATTAATAGTTTTTTTTTGTTGCTTAATATAATTTATATATAAAAAGTCAACAATATTTTCATTTTCCTTTCCGGCAGAAGCTGCAGTTTAAATAATAAATAATTTTACAAAAAGTATTTAAATAATACGTAATAAATAAATTTTTATTTTTTAGTGCAAATTAAAAACATTATTTTGTTTTGTTTTTGTTTTCTTATACTCGCAGCTAGCAGCCAATTAATTAAAATTAATTAAACCTTAATTTTGCTTTTAACAAAGTAATAATTTAGCAAATTAGCATATAAAAAATCAATTTTTTTTTTTCTTCCCTTCTTTTCATTTGCTTTCAACTAATTGCATTTAATAACTCCATTTCGCAGCAAACTTGATAATTTTTACGCCTTTCCCTATCAGCAGCCAAAAACCTAAAAACCCGATATATTTTTATTACCCTTGCCTAATTCACCTTATTTTGGATTGTTTCTCCCCTAAATAGTATTTAAGCAGATAAATAGCATATAAGAAACTTCAGCTTTAATTTTTCGTTTTACGTTGGGCTGTTAGTTGAATAACAATAAGTATTGAGCTGCAGATTTTTTGCGCCAAACTTATATCCTCCCCTTCTTAATTATTGATAGAATAATTAAGTTAAAATTCAAAATGGCAGCTAACTACAAATTAGGTAGTAAAATAAATATTGATAACGTAGCACAAGGTGCAGCGATAATTAGGCGCACCATAAATAATACCGCCGATGGTAAAATCACAATTTACTGCAATCAGCTGGATTTAAACATCGACGACGATATACGCACAATTCGTGATCGCGTAGCGCGATACGAATTAATTAGAAATTATGGCCCCTCAGCAGCAGAATGGAAACCAGAAGTAGATGGACGACACTTGGACGAATTTAGCCCAAATGAAGAAGAATCTCTCCTGGATCTCTCATTAACAGAATCCGAAATAACGAATTTCCCTCCCCCTCCCCGAGCAGCATTAGCACAAAATATTACATCCGGTCGGATGCTATACGTGGAACTGCAAACCGGACAGTCGCAAGGACGGTACCAGGATCCACTGACTATGGAGGAGCCAACGGAATGCAACGAACCAATAAACGAAAGATTGCTACATCCAGCATATCGCCCGCAAGCACAATCAACATGCAGACATTTAAGGACGCCGTCTCCATGTGAGCAAGAGCAGCGAAGATTTTTACTGGAACCGATAATTCCAGAATTATTATATACAGCGCCAAGCACAACAGTATCGTTATTGGGAATAAATTCAACGTCGTATTACCCAATTATTACGCTTGCTCCAACCATACCGACAGATGAAAATTTAGCAAATAACCCCTTCGTACCAAATACAACTCCCGCAGCAACACAAAGCACACACGTATATACGAACTCGCAGCCAAGAACGACAAGCAGCATACAACCCTCAGCATTCAGAGCAGTGCAGCAAACAGCAACAGAGCGAAGAATGAACGAGCGTAACCAAATGAACCCTAACGACCCGAGAAGCAGCACACACACAAGCAGCAGCAGAAAAATTCTCCCCAGCGTGCAATGGGAAGATGTATTAGCAGAGCAGCAGCAACGACGACAGCAAGCACACCAAAGCAGCATAGCCGACGAGCCTCAAATCCAGAATCGAAACCCCGAAAGTAATACAACATTTAGCATTCCCCCTCCCCAGCAGCAGCAATATCCCCAGCAGCAATATCCCCAGCAGCAATATCCCCCACAGCAGCAGCAGCAGCAGCAGCAGCAGCAAGCAAATATGTCGATTCCATCTTTTAGGAATTGTTATTCAAATTGCAGCAATTTAGAGGATTCGCTTTTCACTAGAGAAAAAAGAACGGTTGAAATTTTCTCTAGATATCACATCCAGTTCAAAGGGACAAGGAAAAGCGATCCCGAAACATTCCTAAGTAATCTCCAGGAATGCAAGGAGACATATAACCTCTCAATGGACGACATAATCAAAGCTCTCCCATCCGTGCTCGACGATGAAGCATGGGATTGGTTCAAGAGAGAAAAGAGCAGCTGGCGAAATTTTATTGATTTTGTCGACGCAGTGCGATTGCAATATGGATCGGAGGAAATCCAGAGCAACTTGCGGCAAATAGTAGAAAATCGCACGCAAGGTCCAAATGAAGACATCTCGACGTATCTGTCAAAATTACGAGGGATATTGGACCAGATTAAACCTCCGCTTCCGCTAGCAGATCAATTGGACAGAGCATTTCGTAATTTGCATCCTAGCTACCGATGCAAGTTGGAAAGAAGCCAATTTGATAATTTCGCGCAGCTACAGAAGCTAGGCAAAAAGGAAGAAGCTAGGCGGTTACTCGACGAGACATACAAGCCACCACCGACATTGCAAGGTTATGGCTTAGCAAAGTATGGTTACGTCGATCCGAAGCAGCAAAAACCGCGCAGCCTAGCAGCAGTAAGCAGCTCGAGCAGTCCCAAAGCCTCATACCCTTCCCAGACCCCCAAAGACCACACACCCAACCCCAAGTACAACAAAGAGCAGCGATACACCAAGCCCAGCAGCCCCCAACCAAGAAGAGCAGCGCCGAACTCCCCTAAATTTATAGAAGCAGCGAAACGCGATTCTCCAAAGCCAAGCAGCAGCAGCAGCACACAACATAAGCAGCCGTGGAACAAGGTAGTCGCCGACACCAGCCATAGGCAATGGCATAAAGCAGCAACGACCCCACAAAGGCCCGGCTCACCAAGGAGCCAACAGATGCAGCAACGCAGAAGCCAGAGCAATTACAGAGCAGCAACAAGAGCACCAATAATCCCCAACCACCCTAGGAAGCAGAAAGAGCCCTGCTTTATTTGTGACCAATTGGGTCACTGGGCAGCAGAGTGCTCACAAGTATTCTGCTATGGTTGTGGAGACCAGGGAGTCTATATAAGAGACTGCCCTAAATGCAGCACAAAGAAGCAGGGAAACGGCAGCCAGAGAAAATAAGGACCCGTATTTTCTCACCCAAACCCCCCATAGGGTCTCACCCCTCCCAAATAGCAGCTAACGAGTCCCTTATTCAGCAAATTCCCGGCATTGATCCCCGTTTATTTTTTAATATTGAGCTAAATGGACACAAACTCATAGCACTGCTCGATGATGGAGCAGTGCACTCCTTTATAGGCAAAGGAATGAGTAAGGTGTTCCAGCAGAAGCTCAGGAGATCTGACTGCAAAGCAGTGAAAGTGGCAGACGGTACAAAAGTACCAATCCAAGGTATTGTAGACGTCTCTATATGTATTGACGGCGACAATATCATAATGCCCTTTCAAGTAGCAGACGATCTGCAGTATGATTGCATACTGGGGATCGATTTTAAGCGCAAGGTCAACATGAGGATAAATTATGAAAAGGATACGTGGTGGACTTCTAAAGGCATTACGCATCATTTTTATCCTCATGGCGAAGACCCAAGCTACATACCAGCCCTAGCGAGCATCGGAGGACTCAAAAGAGCTACCCCTTCCCAAGAAAAAATTTTGCAGCAGCTTTTAGACGAAATGATTCCCGCAGCCCCCAAGACATTAGGTACTACGAACCTAACGGTCCATAAAATAGATACACAAGGAGCAGAGCCTATTAGGCAGAGGAACCGCCGGTACTCGCCTAAAATGCTACAAGCAGGCTATGCGGAGGTCGATAGAATGCTACGTGAGGGCATCATCGAACCTTCCGATAGTCCATGGTGCAGCTGCCCCGTTATTGTCCCTAAAGGGAACGGTGCATATCGTTTCTGCATTGACTATAGGCAAGTCAATGCAGTTACGAAGAAAATAGCTTATCCCATGCGAAACATGGACGATATTTTAGACCAATTACGAGAAAGCCGCTACATAAGCAAGCTAGACCTGTCCCAAGCTTACCATCAAGTCCCCCTAGCCCCCGAAAGCCGAGAAATAACAGCCTTTGCCCTCCCAGGAAAGGGTTTATTTCAATTTACCCGCGTACCCTACGGTCTAGCAAATGCTCCAGCCATGTTCCAGAAAATAATGGACAATTTGATAAAGCCAGAGTGGGAACCGAATGTGTTCGCTTATTTAGATGACATAATCATCACAGCCAAAACTTTTGAGGAACACATTCGGTGGCTCAAAATAGTATTAGCAGCCCTTAGAAAAGCAAATTTACAGCTAAACCGCGAAAAATCGGAATTTTGTTGCGCGGAGGTTACATACCTAGGTTATAAAGTTAACCAGGATGGCCTAAAAACAAACAATGATAAAATAAAGCCGATATTAGAATACCCAGCCCCCACTAATTTAAAGCAGCTACGGAGATTTACCGGATTAATCGGTTGGTATTCCCGATTCATTGACAAATTGGCAGAATACCGAGCACCCTTGAATTATCTCACAAGGAAAGATGTCAGATGGCACTGGCACAAAGAGCAGCAAGAAGCGTTCGAGAAGATGAAATTAGCCCTCACCCAAGCCCCCATTTTAGCCCGACCCGATTTTTCCCTCCCATTTTCCCTCCAAACTGATGCCAGCGATTACGCGATAGCCGGAGTTCTCACGCAGGAGATAAACGGAGAGGAGCATCCGATATACTACGTGAGCAGGACCCTAAGCAAAGCTGAGCGGAACTACACCGTCACGGAAAAGGAGTGCTTGGCCGTGTTATGGTGTGTAGACCGACTCAAGGGCTATTTGCAAGGGGAAGAGTTCACGGTAGTAACGGATCACCACAGTCTTCTCTGGTTGCACAATATTAAAGATCCAACAGGGAGATTGGCCCGTTGGAATACCATCCTCCAGAATTACAATATAAAATTTGTGCACCGCAAAGGAGCGTTACACAAAGTGCCCGATGCACTATCTCGAGCGTACGAGAACACCGAAGCAGCAGCAGCCATATCAATAGACAGCAGCGATCCCTGGTATCAGACAAAATTAATAGCAGTAGCCAAATTCCCCAATAAGTACCCCGACCTAAGAATAGAGAATAATCTATTATACGCCCACCGTCCCAATCCCCTAGTAGATCCCCTTGTCCCCGACCTCGATGCCTGGAAGCTAATTTTACCCCAAAACGACCGACCAAGAGCCCTGTACGAAGCCCACTACACGCCGCAAGCAGGCCATCTAGGCAATGACAAGACATATGCTAGATTGGCCACATATTATTACTGGCCAGGAATTTATATGGATACATGCCAATATGTCAAAGCTTGCCAAGAGTGCCAAGCCCATAAAAGCAGCCAACAAGCCCCCGCCGGTCTTATGGAAGGTAGGAATATCAGTGCACCCTGGACAGTAGTAGCAGCAGACATTATGGGCCCAAAGCCACCATCGAAACAAGGCTTCAAATACATTATTGTATTTGAAGACCTGTTCACGCGATACGTGGAGATGAAGGCATTAAGAAGAGCTGATGCAAAGAGCGTATTACAAGCTTTCGACGAGCTCGTAATAAATAGATGGGGATGTCCCAAATATTTGATCACCGATAACGGAACAGAATTCGTTAATCGGATGGTCACAGAGAAGCTAGCATATTACGGGATTACGCAGTCTACAATCCCTCCATATTTCGCGCAAGCCAACCCTGTGGAAAGGGTAAACAGGAATATAAAGCCAATGATCAACAGCTATTTAGCTGATGATCATAGAAATTGGGACACACATCTAGGCGAATTTTGTTTTGCACTAAACACGGTCGTGCACTCCTCCACCAAATATTCACCAGCCTTCTTGAATTTTGGTAGGAACCCTATTCCCATAGCTCTGGTCAAAAAGCACATTGAATCCCCAACCCAAATCCCCGCCCCAGATACGCAGCAATGGATAGAGCGATTACATAGATTGCCAGCAATCTACGACCTAGTAAAAAAGCATACTGAAATAGCCACAGCCAAGCAAGCACGGTATTATAACAGAGGTCGTAGAGATATACAATACCAATTAGGAGATTTAGTTTGTCGCCGCAATCGTGTGCTATCGTCAGCCGACGATAATTTCGCAGCTAAGCACGCACCCAAATATATAGGACCCGCAAAAATAATTCAAATATTCTCCCCTAGCATTTATTTAGTGGAAGATGAGAGCAGCAAACGACAAACTAAAGTTCATATTAGCGATTTAAAGCGGTACGTCCCTCCCCGAAATGTAATTCCACCCCAATGTCCGCAAATGCAGCAGCAGCAATTATCGCAAAGCATCCGAATCACGAATCCGCCCAATAACCCGATTACCCGTAAAAGAGGTCGTCCCAAGAAAATTATACCTGATACCCATATGTCCCCTAGCAGCCCACCCAAACGTCAGCTTAGACCGCGAAAATAATAAAAGCATGTAAATAATAAATGGAATGGCAGCGATGAGGTAAATAGAGCAAATGCAAAACCAATACAAAATGAAATAAATCCTTGCAGAATGGATCGTACGAGCAGAACGGCCTCCGCGTTACGCAGAGGACGGGGCAGAGGCCGTGCCCAAGTACTTGGCGAGCGCCGGCCGGTTATTGGAGATCTGGAGCAAGTGCTCCAGAGATTGGCTCTACCCCAGAGTCCAATCAGCCGACCGGCGGAAACCGCCAATAATAATAGCAGCAGCGGTAGCAGCAGTAGCAGCTCCGAGGCGGAGGAGATACCTCCGCACCCATCAACATGTCCGGGTACTCGGGGCTGCATAAGAGGAGGGAGGCACCTCTGCGAGGATCCCTCCTGGTTAGCAGCAGCCACAACCCCAGCAGCAGCCACAACCCCAGCAGCAGCCACAACCCCAGCAGCAGCCACAATCCCAGCAGCAACAACAACCTACGCAGCCCCAATGTCCCCCTTACCCTCCACTTCCCATCTCGCAGCTACCCCAAAATCCCTCCGCCGCCCAAAGACAACATCCCCACCTGTCATCCGTCCACCCTCCTTTTCCCCAGAATTCCCTCCACAACCCGTCCTGACCCATCCCGTATACAACCCAGTCACCGGGTTGTATACGTACATCCATGTCCCGGTGACTGTTCCCCCTCCAACGCCCCTACTTCCCAATACCCAACACCTCCTATCCTCCAAACTACCAGCAGCATCCGAACCCTTCCCTCCACCATCCTTACCCCAGCAAACCGCAGCAGCCCCCGCAGCCATACCCAAACCCTTGATGTCCCTAAAAATACCTAAACCCCAACCGCAGCCGATCCCCACCATCCCTAACCCTACCCCAAGTCTCCCGCCTTCCCGAGCATCCCCCAGAGAGCAGCGAGTGGACCCCTCCTCCCCCAGTTTCGTGCGCATGCCTCGACCGCCACCATCCACATGTTCAGCTGGATGCTGGAACTGTGGCGGAAGAGGACATAGTTGGCGGGCTTGCGTAAGCCCCAACATTTTATTCTGCCGAAACTGTGGGATGAGAGGGTTCCACACAAAGGATTGTCCGCGGTGCAGCGAACATTACTGGGAGATGCAACGGAAGCGCGGAAGACTGTAGATCTCCCTTCCCTCCCCTCATCCCACCCATACGCAGCAGCAGCGACAAGAGCAGAAAAAAAAAAAAAAACAAAAAAATATATTTTATTAATTCTTTATTTTTTATAATAAATAGTCAGCAAACCAAACTAACTTGGTGATTATTTAATCCTACATTCTCTCTTCCTATTTACTTTTTTACTAACAGCAGCTTAATGTACTAACAGTACTAACAAATACCCCAGCAGCTAAGAAATAATATGCACAAATTTCTTATTATTACCTTTTCTTAAGAGCACCATATTTTAAAATAATTTAATAAGCAAGCAAAATAATGACGCAGTAGCAGCAATATGGCAAATAAGCAGCAAGGCATGCACCAATCTTATAAATTAATAGCAGCATAATATATATAATCGATATTTTAATTGCATTTAAAAATTTAATTTTTGTTATTAAATAAATTGTTCAATAGGAATGAGAGAGAACATGTAAGTATGCAGTATGAGAGTGTCGCGAACGCGAAATGAGCTCTCCAAGCGGTAAGATATAATAAATATAATGTAAGGGCCCAGCCGATAGTACTTATAAGAGCAATATAAAAGCAAAATAAATCACAAACACCGCGTACACTAACACAGATAGCAGCCAAGCAGAATAGTCATGGAGACTAAACACGAGCACACCGCAACAGTAGCACCGGCTACTTGTTAGAAATAAGTTAGTTAAGAAGCAGCATTACTCTCCCCACCATACTAGCAGCGATAATAGCAAATTATTTTTTTTTTAGTTTTAGTAAATAAGTATTTATTTAATTTATTATCTTTTAGTTAGTTAGTTTTAAAATTCAGTTACGACTTCCGCGTAACTTCAGTTTGGTGGGGGGGAGTTGTGACAAGGTATGTAATACCTGTCAAAGTTAATAAGCGAGCGAACCCCAATATAAACTAACCTACCTACCCTCACATCTCTAAGCCTACCTAACCTAGCCGAAGCTCCCCGAATTCCCAATACTTCTCTTGGCTCCTTCCTCGTAGCACAATAAAGCAGCATGTCAGGAGAGGCGATACTACTTCTGGGAGGCTTCGCACCAGGTCCAAGGAGCAGCCTGCGATGGCCCAAGGTGCCAGATGGAGCAGCACGAGCAGCAGCAGGATATCCAGGAAGCTGTGAAACAGTTAGATAATTAATAATAATCCTAATTAGAAGGAAACAAGGACGCATGTAGTGCACATACTAACTGACAGCTACATGCTAGGAGAGGATTGGAAGTGAGGTTATGGTAATCATAACATTACCATAACTCTCAGTTAATAATTAGTAAATAATAAGCAGCACTCCCTCGGGAGATATATATTCACCTGAGAAGCAGCCAGAATCCCCGCAGCAACGCAGCACCGACGAAGAGCAGCAATCACCGACCCGACGCGCACCAGCTGAGAAGCCACCGTGAGAGCGAGTGAGAGAGAAGACTCGAAGATCGGCCGTCCCGTCTGCACCTGTAACAGAGCAGACTCATTAGCCGATACAGTATATAACACGGAGGAACGATCATATAGGCTTACCTGGGTAACAGCATCACCGGGAACATCGTCCTCTCCGTGGGAAGCAGCAGCCCGGCAACGTCGTTCGCCTTGATCAACATGGCCGCGAGCACTCACTACACGAGGCGCGCGAGACGACGGCGGCCGACGGGCGACTCGACGCGAGAAGCTGCGCGCGCACGTCGGGCCCGAGCAGCGAAGCGGCGAACGAGCCCGAGCTCGAGAGAGCTCAACGGGACGCCATCGAGGCAGCATCGGGCAATCGATTCGCGACCGAGTATATCACCGATAATTACGAGTGTGTGTGTGTGAGAGCATTGACCGCAGAGCAGCAACTCCAGGAGACGATCTCCACTGTAATAAGGTGGGTGCACGCCCTGCACCGGTATATCACGATCTCTCCTGACCGTAAGTGTGCTTCCCCTTTTACTCCCCTCCCCTCCCCTCGCGCAGCAAGTAGCAGCAGCAGCTCGCACGCAGCCGAGCTTATTTAGATAAATTCGCCGCGATCGTACGCGGCTGGCGCCCAAACCCATTCTAATCGTTATAATAAATTACTATTATTTTATATATTTTATTCATTTATTTCGCCTTTGACGCCACGCCCTAATCCCCAGCGTGACCGTTACAACACCTAGACGCTACTTCATAAATTTTGTTTATTCAATTAGTTATTACCAAGCATTTTAAGTAACTTTAACTTTTTGTATTAATCGTCTATATTTTTATTCCTAACTGCTTTTCATTTACGCGGAATATAATCCTTTATTTAGTACCAATTTTTGGGAAATGTTATTCTTTTCCTTACAGTTAACGGGGTGCCATAGTCAATATTTATCCTCCCTACCTTATCGGCAATCGTCATTATTAATAATAAATTTGTAAATAAAAGAATATATGAAAGAAAAAGAGAAGAGACGCCTTCGATTATTAATAATGTAACTGTGTGCTGAATTTCAGATTAAAATTATATTGCGTTTTTGAGAAAAGTCTTACCAAAAATGTGAACCTATCCTCAACGAGGTGAAAAGATTTGATATATTTGGTAAGACTTTTCTCGAAAACACAATAATATTTTAATCTAAAATTCAGCACACAGTTAGATTGTCAATAAACGAAGGCGCCTCTTCTCTTATTTTTTAACATACACTGTTCTACTTTTTTATTAATTAATCATCAAAAATTGAGTATGGAACCCCTTAATCTACTTACCGTAAACAAATACCTCTATTAATTTGTACATGTTATTATTTTCACACATAATCTTTAGAATGAAACTTTGTTTTAACAAATAACAAACAAATTACAAATATATATAGACAAAATTGTTCTCCAATACTATTTTCACATCTAGTTCATATTGTATATTTACGTTATATTTGTATATATAAAAATTAAATGATATAGGTAATATGTGCACATATATTGATTGAGCAAACATAATTAAATTAAGTGAGATGTCTGCACCAACGCAGATTAACGTCACACATTAATTAATAAATATCACTATTATTCATCAAGTTTATGCGATTAACAAATCTAGTTCAGTTTAAAATATACGTTAAACAACATATAATTATTTCACAATTGATCGAAAAATCTCTATTAATTTGAATGTTATTTTCATCGATGCAGTTTCTTATGAAGGAGGTTTTTAGTCGATATTAATGAACGAACCATTTAATTATGCGGCGACGTTTCAATGGATATCTTGCATCTTCACGTGGCTATATCTTTATTTATAAAAGTTATAAAGGTATAGCCTGATGAGGATGGAGGTTATCCTTCGAATCGTCGTCACATAATTAAATGGTTTGTTCATTTTTATCGACTAAAAACCTCTTACAAATATGATAAATTTCTTTTGTAATATAATTATTTCGGTCTTCGTTTTCTGTCCACCTGTGTGGTGCTTCATGACTAGCAATTTTTATTTTTCGTTTTCGTTTTACTTTTTGTACATAATATAATTTAATATGTTTTTATAAATGGGTGGTGGATGTTGAGGATCAGGGTGTGGAGTTAAAGAGCGGTGGAAAATGGTGGGTCAAAAGAATAGTGGTTTAATGGAAGAGGGGGGGGGGGGTAAAGTTTCGGGAGGGGAAGTATAAAATAGAATAATGTGCATTGAAAAACGAACGTAAAATCTATGAAAGTTTTAGTTTACATAAAATATAATGGGATTATATATTATAATTAATTGTTTTTAATAAAATGGGGAACGGATGGGGTAGTTTTAAGGGGTTAAGATATTTTTCAGTGGTTTTAAAAATGATTGTGTAAAGGGTAAAAGTTAGTGACAAATTCGAAGGGGGGTGATTGAAGAGAGCTTATGGGAGAGGGTAATATTGTGGTACAAATAAAAGAAAATAGTGTGTTCGGTAGGCTTGCTCGAAAAATTTTTTTTTTTATTTTAAACGTTTGAAATGCCAACTTTTACTGAAATTCCTTAAATCAATCAGATGAAAAAACGTCTCCTCAAAGCAAATAATAATAACAAATTTATTAGTTAGTTAGATTTATATGAATTTAAAACGAATAATTTTAAGGAAATTTGTAATGCATGAGAAAGCGTTAGTAACTGAGTATTTTCACTATTTATTTATGAAAATATTTTTAAAAAATTAATTATTAAAAATTAATTACAAAAATTACTTTGCGATATACCTGGCTTGTTTTTATAGCTTGTCGTATTGAATACATTACGAACAGATAATTTCTAGGCGATGACAGCTCAATACGATATATCTATATATGTCCTAGGCTTATATAAGTATATGTATACATAAGTACATATACTCTACAAAGCGTAGAGTATCCTATTATATACTCGACTAAATAATCTCTACACGACATGGTTTCAGCTAATAGGTGTAACTAAGCTACAACAATAATGAAACCGAAAGTACTTGATTTATATGTATATTGCCTACCTATTGATATGCCCATTTTATATGCCTTCAATTATTGATTGTCTGGGTAGAGTAAGTAGTAAAAATAAAATCAAATATATATTTGGAATTTATACATTATTTGGATTAATAAATTATGCAGATTTAATAACGTAGTTACGAGACAAAACTTCAATATTCAATATTCCATATTTATCTCAATTGATTTAAAATACCAAATTATCATTAATTAATAAGAGTGCATTGTATTATGTGAAACTTTTAGATTCATTATCGTCCTATAAAAATAAGTTCGATAGGTACTTATATTTAATCTGTAATTTAATTATCTATATATCGACATAATTTTTTTCACAAAATAAAGAGAATATAGTTGCTTTATTCTCTTGACAATGTTATACTTGGACAACACAACAAAGACAAAGATTTTCGTTTCTAAGGATACCACGAATTCACATTCACTCTCATATTCGAAAATAAGGTCGAGAATAAGCTAAATCGAAACTAATTCAAGTGAATGCAAAATCGTTTTAAATTTGCTTAAACAGCAATTGCAAGTTCATCAGACAGAGGGAAAGCGACCGCTCTTGTTCTTGCATATTTAGGTCTACTAAATTTACCGTGGCGCACTACGACTATTTCTGCTCTCTCTCTCTCTCTCTCTCTCTCTCGCTCTCTCTCTCTCTCTCTTTTTAAAAGAAGAAAAGAACGAAAGAATGAAGAAAATAAAAAAAATAGTAGGCCAAAAGAGAGAAGTAGTTGAAAGCGGTGCTGCGTGCGGGCTCTGTGTAGCGGAAAGCGAGAGTGCGATTCTGAAAAGACCAGCGCCGTGAATGCAACGCCGTCGCACACACCCAAGAAAACAAAGAGCATACCTACGAGGAAAGAAAAGACAAAGAGAAAAAGCTTCGCCAGGTGAGTAGAGAAGGAAAAAAAGGCTGAATCGGGTAAACCCTCCTAGAAAATACCAATACAGACAAAGTAACGTTGGTGAACAGGGAGGCAGGGAAAAAGTGAGAGAGAGAGAGAGAGAGAGGGAGAGAGAGATAGAGACCTGGCAGATTGCCATTGTCGCTTCACAATTCAATCGCGAAGTTAGCACGCTCCCTGTAGAAATCACATAATGTGCGGTTACCCACACCAACGACGTATACCTACTTGTGTGTCTGTGTATGTGTGTGTGCATGTGGGTGTGTATTGGGGCGCGATAATGTAAGTGTACAACTATATACATTTATACATATACACATACTGTTACCCACACGTAAAGTAAATAAATAAATAAATATATGCGTGTGAGGGTGTGCGCGTGCGTATGTGTGTGTGTGTGTGTGAATATATATATAGACACACCTTGCGGATTCTCGACTGGTTCTCTCCCACGGGAGCCAACAAATCAAAAACACCCCCAAAGAGCCACCCCTTGACGCAGCCGGTTTCGACCTCCCACTTCCTCTCTCTTTCCTCGCGACGTCCGTTTATATATATAATAGGTTATATACGCAGGGAGCTCTCGGGATCCTCGTATACCTGTATATATACATACGTATACGTACATATAGGCGAGGGCGGTGTCTCTCGCGAGCCGAGGACTAAATTAAAATACATCGGAGTCGTCGCGTCGGACCGTGAAAGAGCGGGCGTTCCTCGCGCCAGATCTCCTGTCCTTATCTCCCTCTTTCATTTTCTTCGAGCTTTGTTTTCTTTTGCCACGCGCGGCTTTCACAGTGACGGAGCATTCGTAATAATAAGAGAACTTGTCAGGATAATCACGAAGGAATATATTTTACATCTTGGTAACTGATGTACCGGGATGATGTCGTCTACTATTTCTTACTTATAAATAAATTTTTCTTTTTCTTGTTTCTACAAACGTTTATATTTTCTCCTCCTATATTTATCATAACCTTGTCATTCGAGACTAGTATAACTAGAAGATTAAATTATATAATTTGATATAATTTAATGCACATTAATGTTATATTGTTTCCTATTATTATACACACTCGTATTATTATTTCTACATATACTCTGTTTTATTTTGAGCATGTACATTTTTTCAATGTTCAAATTATTCTATTCTTGTTGCCAGACCTATTAAGTTAAAATAGAAAGGTCGTGCAGAAGTTCATTCATTTTTAAGAAGTGAACGGTCAAACACAGTAAATGTATATCCACATTGATTATAATCAATGAAATCTTAGCTTATGTTTATTTTAATTTTTAGCAAAAATATACATACTAATGAGAGGTTATAGTCAAAATTAATAAGAAAAATAGGGGGTATACCCACCTGTAGCCTACTGAGGCCTAGCAAAGTGCTTCTAAACCTTTATTATTTCCTACTATTTTTCTTTATACACATATACCCGTTTGAACATACACACTCCCCTTCTTCAAACCTTCTAAAATTTGGTGGTGGCTATACCCGTGGGGGAACACCGCTCTGTGTAGGTTTTAACACCAAAACAGAACATTTCACATCTCCGGCTCACCTTGTATAATGTGGAAAAACACCTGACCGATCCCAAAACCCGCACGAGGATGGGTCACCGCGACGGTTAATCAAAATTAATAATATCCTTTAAATAACATATATTCTAGTTATTTAATTTTATATTTTTAAATTAACACATTTTAATATCAAAGTAGCCCCAAGGAAATTAATCTATATAAATTATTCGCGAGTATATGTAACCTGATTAAGATATACCCGATATTCTTAAAATTAATACAGTTTTCTAAAATACAGTGAAAGTGTAAAATGATTTGTTTACGATTTAACAGTTCAACCTCTTAAGAACATAATCCAGAAGTTTTACGGCGACCCTAGGGGGGGGGGGCTACAGCCAATAAGTGTGACTCATCTCCATTCAGCGCTTGAGCGTGCCGCAGGTGTTACACACCCATTGTATCCAGATGTGCTGAAACTTATTCTACCAATCTATGAAGATTTGTCGTAACATAATTTAGATTAATACACATACATACACACACTTGGCACACCAGTCAGAAATACACCTCAATTACAACACTTTTGTATTTTACGTAGAAAAAGTGTTCAATATTAAAAAAAAATATTTAAAATTTGTACGAAGTGCAGTTTGATCAGCAGATATTATACAGAAGTAAAAAATCATTAATAATCTGCAGTACGTGACGAATCTTGTTAAGGCAAAGTTTATAATAAATTAAAAATATAATACAATTCACGAGAATCTACCTTATTCCGCTGGAAATATACATACGTTTTTGAAAAACTTTCCTTTGGGCGACTATATTTTGACTAGTGAGACGACACTGGTTTCGATTTATAAAATTGTTTTAAAAGAAATAGTTTTTTTGGAAAGCGTAAAAATAACTTTATGTAATGCATTCAAAAAGATGTTGTGGATGGGGTTCGATTTGTCGAAGGCTCGTTCAAAATATGTGCGATATTCCGAATTTTAGAAATTAGAATAACTTTTTTGTTATTTCGAACCGAGAAAATAGAATGATCATTATTTCGAAAGTAATAAAATCGTCAGATATTTGGTATTAAGTGCAATATTTTGAATTCCAAATAGATGATAAATAATTTTCTACATTATTGTCTGTTATCAAGGTGTTAATAGACAAATATTATAAAAGTTATTTGTCTACACTTTAAAGTTCGAATTTTCGAACAAATATGGAAAAACTAAAGAACGCATTACTTTCAAAATAATAATCTTTCTAATTTTCTTGGTTCTAAATAATAAACATGCATTTCTAATTTTTGAAATTCGAAACAATGCACACATTTTGAATGATAAACCTTCGATAAATCGGACCTCATCCGATATTGTTGCATACAATTATAAGGTTATCTATATGTCGCTTAAAAGTCAGGCATAATATGTCTGGTCACTCATTTTTCAAGTTGAGAAATTCGAAGTTACGTACATTCGATGCGTAAAATCATAAAAGAAATTGTCTAGCATTACATTCAGGTAACACTGTACTGATTTTCGTTTTCAAAAATGATAAATTAAATTGTATTATTTACGTATAATCATATCCAATTCACATTGTTTCCTGTCGATGTATCATTATTTTACAACGACAAGTCCGCATAGATTTCTTACAGAATTTGTCTCGTTCGCCTCCTGAAAATATGAAATGATGTATTGCGGGATTAGGTGACTTAAGCTGGAAAATGTTAAACAATCCATAAGGTACTCACGCCTTCGTATTGCAGATATCCATCCTAGCTCTAATTGAAAAAGAGTAACATGACTTCAGACCGGGATCTTATTGTACATGAATTTAACGCATTCATTTAGAAATTATTGTATTTTATGGTTGCGAGTCGCATCAAGGTCGTAATAAACTATACAGAGGCATAATCAACATGCGGAAGCACCGATGTTTCAATAAGGAAACCTTTGTGAATCTGTTACTATTTAAGCGAAGCGTGTGCTGCAGGATTCTGTGTACCTTATACGAAATATTACGAGTGTGTTTACCCCAATTTAAATTAGGCGTCAGCCGAACCCCGAGGCTTAAAATTTTGAATAAATACGATAGTGGTAAACCAAGAATTATGATGTTAGTTAATTTAGAATAATTAAAACTAGTGTATTGCTGACTATATCCAATAAATCATTTTAGATTTTGAGGCAAAACGAAGATCGTTTACAGAAACCCAATTTGAAGCCGAATCAATAACTTGTTGCAAGGAGTTTAGTAGTATGTCGGCGGTAAAGATCATATGTTTGCTATATTTCAATACCTGGGGTAAATCGTTAATAAAATTTGAAGATATAAGAGGAACTAGCCCACGTCATTTTGGAGCTGGTCTTAAGCTAATCAGTTGGCCAACCCTTTTTGTCAGTTACTGTTTGTTTGGAACCGAAAAAATAATCGAAAAATCACTATGACGTTATTTAGACAGTTTGATTTCATTACTTATAATATTGTAAGTTGTAGATTTTATAATTTTACTTAGAAAATCCCCGTACCTGCTGATTTATATACCTTTTTAAGGTGTTTTATATTATATACTTTTTTATTATGTATCTATAAATATTGACGATTTCACCCTCCATAGTGGATTATTAAAGATATCGTTGTCAATAATAAATAAGTAAAATAACATTTCGTCTGCTTGGTTTACAGACCTTCTCAGGTATAACATTTATTGAACACAAAAATTAACAATTTTAATCACAAACTAAATAACAAAGAAACCGGACAAATTTTACCATTGAAACAGATTAACGTAGAAATTATAAGCTAAGTGATCGACGCGATTGATAAAGGTGGACTTGGGAGCTGTACGATAGTAATATACGATACTACGATAGTGGTCAAGAGCGGAGAAAGGGAAAGAATCATAAGACCACCCGCCGGGCGCTTAAGGCTCGGAATATGTCCTCTCCGTCGTCGCTTCAGAAAGAAGGTGAAAAACGAGTATGAGAAGGCGATGACATGAGTTGGGTCTTAATTAAGGGGACCAAGCAGTTTACAATTTGGCGTCAACGACAATATTAAGTTTTTTTTATATTTTGGCATTCAGATTGAATTTCTCTATCAATATAAAATAGTCGCGGCTGACTTACAAGGAGGAGTTTCAGTCTCCGGGTCACGAATTTCGTTGCAACTTTGGGAACTGTTTTCCAGACAAATATGAAATAATTTATATAAAATTCATTCTGATAGTCTATTTGATGAAAGATATTACGCAGCTAATGAAAAATTATGAAAAAATATGCTGTAGTTTAATTAGTGGTAACTTGAAAACAATTAGTAAATTAAAGTTCGTTTCAAAAATTAATTTATTGTTTCATTTATCATAATTCACCACAATCCTCATCTAAACTTTAACAAAGTCGTTTTTATAATATGATTCTCTGTTTAATACATCGGTAGTAATCCAATTCAATTTATGATCAGCTGCATTATTAAGAATATGCTCAGCGAAATCCGTACTCGGATTTTAATTTTTTTGATGTTCGTTAATTCTGTTTTTTAGGCAGCGTTTACTTTCTCCAATATAATTGCTGTGCATTTTTTACAACTAAATTTGTAAACTAACCCTGTCACATGTCTCATTTTTGTACTTCTTATTGTATGGTGGTGTTATAGAACATATTGAAATTCGTTTTATTGTTTTATTTGTATCTAAAAACGTTATGTTGTTTTCTCTTACTGCTAAATTTATTAAATAACACATTGATAATTTTATACAATTTAAATTAATACTTTTGATTTTTATTTATTACATACTAACAATAAAATAATGTGTCGTAATGTTACATTTTCTTAAAATATACAACATCCTAATATTCACGCCCGGACTGATAATAAAATTATTTACTTGCACGCAGCTCAAATAATAATAGACCGCACAATTGAATATTTTTATAGCCAGACTTGGAAATAAAAGAAACATTACTCGGACGATTAGACCAATTATTTATGAGTTATCGATCGTTGTATCTATATAACGTTAAAAAAAGAAAAAAACTACGGGGTAAGAATGTATCAGTAAACCTATCAAATGGAATAATCGATGAACCCTTATATCGCTGTCTCCTTAATTTTGCATCGTGCTCCCCCTGCGCGGAAATGACATTAATACGGCAAGCCAGTAGAATCGAGATTATCTCTCTTAGACGCGTTCAATCTGCAACCAAGGAAAGAAGTACGCGTGAATTTTTAAGGTAAGACAAGCACCCCTTACGATTGGCATCGAAGGCAATGCAATATACCCGAAACCTACTATCAAATGGATCCCATGCTGGCCGATTACCATCCTAGCTCTAATTGAAAAAGAGTAACATGACTTCAGACCGGGATCTTATTGTACATGAATTTAACGCATTCATTTAGAAATTATTGTATTTTATGGTTGCGAGTCGCATCAAGGTCGTAATAAACTATACAGAGGCATAATCAACATGCGGAAGCACCGATGTTTCAATAAGGAAACCTTTGTGAATCTGTTACTATTTAAGCGAAGCGTGTGCTGCAGGATTCTGTGTACCTTACACGAAATATTACGAGTGTGTTTACCCCAATTTAAATTAGGCGTCAGCCGAACCCCGAGGCTTAAAATTTTGAATAAATACGATAGTGGCAAACCAAGAATTATGATGTTAGTTAATTCAGAATAATTAAAACTAGTGTATTGCTGACTATATCCAATAAATCATTTTAGATTTTGAGGCAAAACGAAGATCGTTTACAGAAACCCAATTTGAAGCCGAATCAATAACTTGTTGCAAGGAGTTTAGTAGTATGTCGGCGGTAAAGATCATATGTTTGCTATATTTCAATACCTGGGGTAAATCGTTAATAAAATTTGAAGATATAAGAGGAACTAGCCCACGTCATTTTGGAGCTGGTCTTAAGCTAATCAGTTGGCCAACCCTTTTTGTCAGTTACTGTTTGTTTGGAACCGAAAAATAATCGAAAAATCACTATGACGTTATTTAGACAGTTTGATTTCATTACATAATATTGTAAGTTGTAGATTTTATAATTTTACTTAGAAAATCCCCGTACCTGCTGATTTATATACCTTTTTAAGGTGTTTTATATTATATACTTTTTTATTATGATCTATAAATATTGACGATTTCACCCTCCATAGTGGATTATTAAAGATGTCGTTGTCAATAATAAATAAAAAATAACATTTCGTCTGCTTGGTTTACAGACCTTCTCAGGTATAACATTTATTGAACACAAAAATTAACAATTTTAATCACAAACTAAATAACAAAGAAACCGGACAAATTTTACCATTGAAACAGATTAACGTAGAAATTATAAGCTAAGTGATCGACGCGATTGATAAAGGTGGACTTGGGAGCTGTACGATAGTAATATACGATACTACGATAGTGGTCAAGAGCGGAGAAAGGGAAAGAATCATAAGACCACCCCGCCGGGCGCATAAGGCTCGGAATATGTCCTCTCCGCCGTCGCTTCAGAGAAGAAGGTGAAAACGAGTATGAGAAGGCGATGACATGAGTTGGGTCTTAATTAAGGGGATTAAGCAGTTTACAATTTGGCATCAACGACAATATTAAGTTTTTGTTTATATTTTGGCATTCGGATGAATTTCTCTATCAATATAAAATAGGTCGGACTGACTTACAAGGAGGAGTTTCTGTCTCCGGGTCACGGATTTCGTTGCAACTTTAGGAACTGTTTTCAGACAAATATGAAAGAATTTATATAAAATTCAATCTGATCGGATATTGATGAAAGTTATTACGCACCTAATGAAAAAATTATGAAAAAATATGCTGTAGTTTAATTAGTGGTAAACTTGAAAACAATTAGTAAATTAAAGTTCGTTTCAAAACTTAATTTATTGTTTCATATCATAATTCACCACAATTCTCATCTAAACTTTAACAAAGTCCTTTTATAATAGATTATATGTTTAATCAATCGGGTAGTAATCCGAATTCAACTTATGATCAGCTGCCTTAATTAATGATATGCTTCAGCGAATCCGTACTCGGATTTTAATTTTTTTGACGTCGTTAATTCTGTTTTAGGCAGCGTTTACTTTCTCCAATATTAATTGCTGTGCATTTTTTACAACTAAATTTGTAAACTAACCCTGTCACATGTCTCATTTTTGTACTTCTTATTGTATGGTGGTGTTATAGAACATATTGAAATTCGTTTTATTGTTTTATTTGTATCTAAAAACGTTATGTTGTTTTCTCTTACTGCTAAATTTATTAAATAACACATTGATAATTTTATACAATTTAAATTAATACTGTTGATTTTTATTTATTATACATACTAACAATAAAATAATGTGTCGTAATGTTACATTTTCTTAAAATATACAACATCCTAATGTTCACGCCCGGACTGATAATAAAATTATTTACTTGCACGCAGCTCAAATAATAATAGACCGCACAATTGAATATTTTTATAGCCAGACTTGGAAATAAAAGAAACATTACTCGGACGATTAGACCAATTATTTATGAGTTATCGATCGTTGTATCTATATAACGTTAAAAAAAGAAAAAAAACTACGGGGTAAGAATGTATCAGTAAACCTATCAAATGGAATAATCGATGAACCCTTATATCGCTGTCTCCTTAATTTTGCATCGTGCTCCCCCTGCGCGGAAATGACATTAATACGGCAAGCCAGTAGAATCGAGATTATCTCTCTTAGACGCGTTCAATCTGCAACCAAGGAAAGAAGTACGCGTGAATTTTTAAGGTAAGACAAGCACCCCTTACGATTGGCATCGAAGGCAATGCAATATACCCGAAACCTACTATCAAATGGATCCCATGCTGGCCGATTACCATCCTACGTTCACCTCCCTTTTCCCTTCCCTTCGGGGCAAATCGGTGGAATATTACACTGCCGATACGCGTGTTGTATGTTGAAAATCCCAGAGGCCCGTGTAATTTATATTCGATGTCTCGCTTGTACAAGCGAATCTTACCATCTGAAACCGCTCGGTCAAAACTTTAAAATCCTTCTAAAGCTATCAACTTGAAGCTTATACCTTCTCCTATACATATCGGAAACTGCATAGGAAAGTTTATTTAGACCTCTCAAATGTTTATATTAACATATGGATACACCTAATAATTTTCTCTTTAAACCACTCGTCTCCTTTTTACACTTCTTTCTAATGAAGTCTCTGTTTTATATGTATACACTTCATGCATTGTACTACATCTCGAAGAATATTGCCAATTTTGCAAAGTAAAATTCTATAATTAGGTCAACTTTTGTTAACGTCAGTTTTCGAGGTAAATATCAATCGTTTTTTCAAAAGTTATACGCTGTTAAAGCAAAATTTCTAAAAAAAAGAGACTTCACTTTAAACGCTAATAACTTCTGACCTATCAAATATTGACATTCAAACCAAAGTTTACTGAAAAGCTGAGATAAAATAGATACATTTTAAAAAAAAGTACGTCCAAATCCGTTAAAATGAAGCAGAGTTATTGCCGAATTAAGAAATTGAAGAATTTAGCTTAAAAAAATCAATAAAATTTGTATTGCCCAATTTTTGTTTAAATTGCTTCTAATTCTTAATTTGGTTATAACTCTACTTCATTTTAATGGATTTGAACGTACTTTTTTTTAAATTGTATCTATTTTATCTCAGCTTTTCAGTAAACTTTGGTTTGAATGTTAATATTTGATAGGTCAGAAGTTATAAGCGTTTAAAGTGAAGTCTCTCTCTTTTGGAAATTTGGCTTAACAGCGTATAACTTTTGAAAAAATCGATTGTTAGAGTCTAAGGCTCTGGCTTTTTTTTGTCGTAACTAGGTTAAAGAATTTTTAATTAATTTTATACACCAGGACCGATAAATTTCCCACGGTCAAACTATTTTAAACTACCGATGCGGCGTCAATTTCACGTAGAAATGATGAACTATGCATATTTATGTATTGTGGAGAAACTATTCTATAGACATCGATCCGAGTGATTGTACAACTTGGGTATATACGCTGAGCTTCTGTGGATCAGAAGAAGCGAACGCGAAATCGATTAAAGCTTTATCGACCTTTTTTTTTAAAACATCCCTTATACCGCGTTTGGATACTACCATTCGACCGTTACTAAGCAGGTACGCAAGAAGGATAGTTAGTACGCGCGTGAAACGGTTCCGATAAAACATTTAAAATTAAATTAACTTTCGTAATATTTCAACTCATGTTGTCCAAGATTTTATATACATTTTCAAGGTTTTTCAATCTTGTAATCAAAATTCAAATAATTATAAATGTGGTTATTGAAAATTCAATGTATAAATGTATTATTAATAAACACATAAGCAGATAAGCATCAAGCATAATGTTTACTATATTTAAAGATACATAAAGTACATTCCACTTGTTTTATGATTTAATTAGAATTACTGTCGTTATTTATTATGAAATTACACGAATTCGGTGGGAAAGTTAATTCATTATATAGGTATAATCTTAAGAGGCACAGATTTTCCGGAAAACTTGAAGAGTTTCCTTGTTGAAAGGTAGTTCTATGGAGGTTGTAATTATTTACTTATGGCGGAAGTCCTACTTCGCTACTGGATACTCTTCAAATTTCAAATTGTTCCTCTTCTTAGTTCTGTTTAGACCGGGTAAAGAAATCAATACTATACTTTAAGATTCTCTTGATTAGTTTGATTGTTCCGAAAACCTGACTACGATCTTGTTGTCACGAATCTATATCTACACGTAAATTCATGACGATTTCTCGTTGTTTACACACTCTACCGTAATTCTGTAATGCTGCTTTGGTATAATGGCGATCAATGGTCAATACGGTTTTGCAATAATGTTTGTTATACATTTTGTTAATCAATTTATTTGTACTACATTATAATTTGCATTATAATTTGCATTATAATGAGCTTGAAAAACTTAAATAAATGTACAATTTAAATTTGAAGTATTGTTTAAAATAAAACATTTTTCATAATATTTCACTTAAAGTACATTATAGATTGTGTGACGGATTATTTGCTAAGATCATAGTCATCATAGTATAATCCTTGTATAAAATTGACGATCCATTTTAACAGAAAGAGTATAATTAATCTAGCTTAAAAAAGAATAATATAGGTCGAAAGAAAAATGTTTAATTTAAATTTTTCCGATCTTCCCGAAGCAATTTGATCAAAAGATACTCGAGATTATATAATATTAATCTACCACATTGTATGTGATCTTTAATCGAAAAGTTTCACCCTCTCATAAAAGACCGTTTTTATCAAACATTTTTTTTCACCCGAGACAATAAAAGAGTAAACGAATAATCCGTATAACAATCTTGACTAGTCTTTCAACTTCTATAAGCGAATTAAATCGATCGTGCTTCTCTAGAGAGCGTTAGGAAGATAGAGAGGGAGAGGGTGAGTATTTGCATTTCTAATCAGCGGCCTCGGTGGCAATGCCGGCGGCTTTCTCGCCTCTCGCGTTTTGCACACTTATACGTATATACCGCGATGCCATGGGGAGGTAGGGAGGTAGGAGTGTAGGGCTCGTGTCTTCCGGCCTTTAATCAAAATGCAAGCAAAAGCGTCCCAAAGAAAGTTATATCGGTTGTGCGCGCGAGCTGGTTTAGGGAGGCCTTATGTATATACTATCAGGATGTTAGTAGGCTTGCTTCCTCCTCGATGGAAGTATCAGAGAGATATGCCACGTGTTTGACTTTCGTTTTATTTCATATATGTGCTTGCTGATATACCACCTGTGATACATGGATCTATTTGCGTAATTTGCTGCGTGATACGTAAACAGACACGGGCGTTCAAAATTTGTTGAATGTTAATTTACATCGAGTTATTACGGGATTACCGTGCTTTCTTTGATGAGTTAGTGCGACTCGCATTAGAATTGTTCTAATATTCCAATTGCACGTCTCTATATATTCCGATTAAAATTACTAAAAATAACTAATTACAATACTTGACTAAAATTCTTATCTTATTAACAACGTCATTATAAAACAAATATTAATTATATATAAAATACTTTTCAGTCAGTAATATGTTATATCATAATAATGTTGTTCAATATTTTTTAAATAAAGTATCACAGTGAAAAATATGTTTACTGATATCTGTATGTATTAAATTTAGCTTTTGTAGTTGATCTTTGAAGCCCTAGATCTTGAAATGTAACTGAAGCCTTGTAAATGTATATTATATTTACTTTTAAGCAATGGCATGTTTGATTGAAATTCGCTTTCAAGACTTAACATTTAGACAGTACTTTGTAATTTATTATACATTTCCAGTAACAGTGACTTTAAATCATCGAAAAAGTGTTTGCTTTATACAAATACATCTTTTATAGTTTGAAAATTATTCTCAACTTTTGAAATAATTCAAAAGTTTATTGCCGGCGATAAAATCGAACAAACACAAATACCGACTATATATAGTTTCGCGTATTTTTAAATTTCTTTTATGTATTACGTTATTTAAGTAACTTGGATTACAGAAAAGTATTTGATGAAATGTTGAGTACTAGCAATTTTATCATATGTATCATCAAACTACAAGAGGGTTACATTGCTAAAACTGTAACGTTATATGAAGTGACTTATTACTAGTAAATTACTTTTTTGTAATTAATCAATAGTTGATATCCTCAAAGTAAAAAAAATAAACTAAAAACCACACTAACATCGAGGAAACATTTGCAGATTGCACTAAAAATAAATTGTGTGGGTAAAAAAAAAGGAAAGAAGAAGGTAAGGCGAGTAGATAAAATCCAGAAAAGGACGTTAGAAATAGAAATTTAAAGCCGCGACGTTGCAGACTACTCGTTCCTTTTTTCTCATTCTCTGTTCGAAAAGTCTCGAGTATACAGGTATAGATAGCGTAAGCAGGAGGCAGGCACCAAGCCGTTAGAGAATGTTAATATTTGACCAGGAGCGTAGGTACACACCGAGTCTTCTTATAAACTCCTGGCGCGTATAGGTGAGCGAGAGGTGTACACGAGGCTGGGCGCATTACAATTTTAAAACCCGTGGGTGGGCCGACGAGACCGATTGTTTTGGCCTCTATATCTACCTGGGAAAAGAGCTGCTTTCAAATATTTACGTCCACGTCCGCGTATCGATCTTGCTCTAATTCTGCGCTTTTTGATCCATTCCCCCCTCCTCCCACCGTTCCATATACGTTTTTTCGCGGTTCACCGTATTATACAAACGTAGGCTCGATTTGGCAGTTTTTCGCGAAAACTCACTAACGAACTGATTGATGGCTCGTATAGTATAGCGCCAGGTACCTCGTGTGCTACGGGAATTAGAGGGTTACGAGGGGATTTTCGTTTTCCTTCTTTCTCATGAATAATCGTTTATTTGGGTATATTGTCGAGTTGGTAATGGATTGGATCTAATCCGAGTACACAATATAGATATAATTCATACTTGCCTCTCTATATATACGTCGGTTGCGTGATGCTCATGCTCACCGGTTACGTAAATTAAAATTTTCACGGATTTTAATGGAGATGCTGAAAGATACACCGAATTTCAGTTAATTACTAATTGATGCTACGCTAGGTACGAGATTTGAATATTAATCTAATTCAAATTAATGTTATACTTACTGTAACAGTTTTTTTATCTATTTATACATTTTTATAATTAATTTATTTATCTTTGTTATTTTTTTAAAACTTTCAATAATCTAATTCAAAATTTATTTTAAGAAGTAGAAAGGCAAGCTTGTAATCTCAAAATATATTTAAGGAACGTTTGTGAACAGTTGAACTTTCCGCGCCAGTTGTTCAAGACACAACGTCTTGAAAAGTTTTGTTTAATTTTTCTCGGTTTTCTATATCGGTTTCCTGTTTCATGAAAAAATATATTGACGGATCGTTACGCAGTTTTTGATTAAAAACTAGCGAATGACTTATGAATACCGCTAAAATACTATATTCAATACTTACAAAATTGTATTAAAACTAGAATTATTTTGTAATGACAGGCAAACCAAGCTAGTAAAAAAGTGGTTAAAGATATTTTCATTCTGATTTATTAAAGTTCAGTTATATTTATTATTACAAGTGTTCGTGTATAGAGCAGTATTTTTTTCATTTTTTTCTAATACAAATGTTAATGTTTATTAACGTATCATAAGAAAAATCTTATTTTTGTCCTGTATCTACTATCGTTTCATTTACTTTTTAAACATAAATCTCCAAATACCATTTAAGTACTAATATTGATTATGTTAAATGTAGGCTGTTAAGTAAAAACTCCTCCAATATGGAGTTACTTCGTAGTTTCTAGTAGAATACAGTGATAAATAATAAATAAGTCGTCAATTGAACCAACGATAAATTATTTTTATTGGCCCTTGGGAAAAACTGTAATGGCATAAAAACCCCACGAAACTGTACAGCACGTTTTGTTTTTGTTTTAATTGTCGTTGCACCACGTGGTGAATAACGCAGAGGGCTTCGCAATTTGAACGAATTTTATATCACCGACGTATCAAATGCTCACGTTGACCCCAGAACGCCTCTCGTACACCGAGTAGAAAATACACGTCAGCATCGATTTTTAATACGTGATAAATTTGATAACTAAATATCGAATGTTTTGCACATTTTTTAACAGCTTAAACGATGCTTCCTCGGCTGAGAACATCGAAATAGTGAGCCCTTAAGCGATATATGCAAGCAAACAGAAGCAAATAACACTCTGATACCCCCATCCTCAAAACAAGACAAGTGTTAAAAATTTCGAACAAAATACCACTGCCAATTTAATAGTTTCCTCAAAATGAATGAATCGCTCCGATATATAATATATTATTCAAATATGTAATTTATTATGCATAATATTATCCCCGCGTAAAAATCAATAAATATGGGATAAACTTGGCCCAAGTTTATCTTTCTATAAACTTGGCACAACATGGGCAATGAGACTTTCCCAAACTTCCTATTTGAATGACTTTAGTGCGGGAAAACTCTCGACAAATTTGGGTAAAGTTCGGCGAAAGTTTCCTTACACTTTATATAATTTAGATATGAAGTGTAGGAATACTTTGAACAAATTTGGAAAAACTTCGGAAAAAACTTTCTCATATGTTGCATCCACCGAGTGTAGGAAAATTTTGGACAAACTTGGAAAAAATTCGGGAAAAATGGTCTCATATTTAGTATTTATCAAGTATAGGAAAAGTTGGCACAACTTTGGGAAAGGTTTGACAAAAAATTGTCTTAATTTTATGTTTTACGTATATCAAACGTAGGAAAACTGGCCAAGTTTGGGCAAAGTTTTCTTACATTTCATAACTATAAAGTGTGGTACAACTTTGGACTAATTTAGAGAAAGTTTGGCAAAAGATTTTTTTTATACGTTTCAGCATCGTCAAGTGATTTACATTGTACAATATACATATATGAATAATAATTAATACAAACGTAATAAATCTAAGGTAAGTAAACATTAAATTATACATAATATTATTTAAGTAAACATTTTGTATATTTACCAATTCGTCGTAACTGACAAAAATATACATTTTTTACTACTAGTACTAAAATAGGTGTAGGAGGTACTAAAATATCTTTTTCATCGTTTAGAAAATTACATGTTATAATATATATGTATTTATAATATATTATAAGTACTTACTAAATTAAAAAAATTACGTTTTTATGATTTTCCCTGTCATAATTGAATTGTATAATTAAATTAATAAATAGAACTTATACGTACATATTTAATGTAGAATATAGGCAGATGCATGTTTTTTATTTTTTTTATTGTAAATTTAGAAATTTTATTAATATTTTTACTATATTTAGATAAATTATATTTAGATAAATTACATTCTTGTATCAGTTTATAAAAGTTTATAAATGAAAATATATTTGGATCAAATTATTTCATATACATATGTACATATTTTTTTCTTATATTAATACGAAGTTAAAAGTAATTAATTAAATTTTTTATTGTATTACTTGTTCTGTTAAATTTGTAGGTAAAACAACATAATAAATATCTTGAATCTTAAAATAGTAACAAACGCGTATAATTTCGTCGATGCGAATTGCTCTTAAGTTATGTTCGTATTTTTTACATGTATAAATATTTGGAACATAATTTTGAACGAAACTACAGTGAAATACATTCTGCAATTCACATCTAATAATTATTGCATATGCTTTACACCTCTCATCACATTCATTATTTTCGCATTTATGTAAGAAAATAAAATAATTAAGAATTCCAAAACATTCCTCGCCATTATAATTGTATTTTATAAATGTTGAGTTTGTTTTTTTATTTTTTATATACAATTCTGTTTCATAGTACCTTCCTTCTTGTAGTAATCTATGAAATACCTCACAATTTGATACATTAAAATCTTCATTTACAATGTCGTTAATCAGGGTATCTAAAATACTCCGCGGTATACTTTTTGGCTTTAGTAGTGCTCCAATTGCATAACTACTGTTTGAAAGGGGATATTTTTTGTAACGTGCAATTCCTGATTTTTCAACTCTTTTGCAAAAGCTTGCAACTTGACTATCTGCTCGTAATAGTTTAAATTCTATTTCTTTCAATGATAGAAATAAAACAACTGAAGAACAGATTTGCAACTGGGGATGGCGTGACCCATGAACGTAATTTTTTAATACCCCATTCAAGTTCTCAAAGGGGAAACAGCTCATTACCCACAATGGTCCAAATTTCCTTACATTCTCGGGTAGATGTAGAAGGAGGTGAACGTTGCAAGTCATGTACCTAAGTCCGTATAAATCCTCAAATCGAGTCACATATTCTTTTAACAGTTTTTCAGCTTCGTCAACCATAGATCGCGAAATGCTCGAAAAATTGAGTACTGAAATAGCATATACTAATAATACATGATGCTCAAAGTATTGGAGTGAGAGTATATCCTTCATTACTGGTAAACTATAAATGATTAAGAAAACTGCTAATTCGGAAGCTTTCCAGTACGCATGATCCGTTACTTTCCTTGGTATTCTGGGAAGAAATGGTAGAAGAGTAAGATTTTCTATTCTGTCATTAACAATATTAATAAAAGGAAATCGAGAAAAGCTACATGTTCGGTACTCAGCGTCAAACCATAAAGAAAGCAGTCTTTTTGTTAGGCCTTGAAATACGTTGTGCATCTCATCTACTGCAGTTGACTCGACATAATTATAAACAATTTTTTCTAATACTGAGGGACCCTTCACCCCAAAAACCGAATCATCCGTCTCGTGTGCTTCAGCAGCAAATAATTTCGTCTCTTCAGTACTTCTTAATTCAAGATTGTTAGTCATAGGATAGACCGTAACATTTTGTTCTCGCCGTGTTCTTATTTTACAATCGGGACATCCATATGTTGCATTATATTGTTTCACGTTCATAAATAAGGCTTTAGCGCATAAATCGCACGTTCCGCTAATGATCATTGCCTTTAAATGCAAACGCTCTTCGCAATTTGGGATTTCTATATCCACACCTTGATATAGTTCTCGTAGCTCCTTCATAAATGCTCCCATGAATAAGTTTGGAGAAGGCTTGTGAGGCCCAAACCACAATCCAGCCAATAAAATATTTTCTTTTCTAACTCTTAGATTATATGGAAGCTCGTTAATCATGAGAAAAAAGGGCCAGATACTAGTTTTGCTAGACTTAAACAGCGGTACTCCATCAGTATTCCAAGTAAACGTGATATTATTACGGTCGGCTAAAAAGCCATCGGTTAACGAATTGTACATTGAGCCGTCGTAAATATCTTCAAAGTTTTGGTTGTTTTCTTTCCTACGTTGATAACGATAATTTAAATTGTCTTTGAAATCTGATCGTTTATATAATTTTCGTAATTGTGCAATTAAAGGAATCTCTAAAAAATAGCTAATTTTATCACGATTGTTGCACAGCTGACAATAATTTTCTAATAATTTTGAATTACACAATGTACAATAATAATGTCTTATAAGTGGGGTACTAATTTTTGCAAAAAATTTTTTTAACCTATAAACAGTTGTGGGGCAGTTATTAGGTTCGATACAATGATTAGATATTAATTCTAATAAATATGTCAATAAAGTTCCCGTGACTTTAAAACGCACTGCGACTTTTAATATTGAGATAATGCTTTCACCAACTGTCAGTGGAGCTCCAGGATATAGCGGTGCATTGGCATTTTCGAAAACTTCGTCATCGTCAGAAAAATTGTCACTTGAAGACTCATAATCAGATAATTCTTCACTTTCAGTTGAAAATTGATCATCACTTTCAGTTGAAAATTGATCATTCGTTTCAGTTGTTGAATTGTCACTTTCAGATGATGAGTATGTAGTATTATCTGCGTTAAATTAAATGAAAACAAAAATTATTTTCATAAAAATATAGAAGTATTTGAAAATTTTTCAAAGTATTACTAAATAACAAGCCAATTTACATGTATGTATATTATGTACATATAACAATATTTTATAAAAACTTTCTTAAAAAATATTATATTTATCAAAATAATAAATATTTTTTAAAGTAAAGTATCGAATTTTGTAAATAATTTTCAATAGGCACTAATGGCGAATTATAAAAAGCATACCCGAATATTTTTCACATAGGTCTCTTTCTTCGTTTATTCCTTCGTCAGAAAATATATTTATGAAATTTCTTTCGTCAGCATTCTTACAATTCTCTGCAAATTAATAATTAACAATAGTTTACAAGCAAGTCATAATATAAATGTTATTGACTGATATATATTTAAACATTCTTACAATTTTTTATGTTTAATTCGAAAAACTTATTACTTTTTATATAATTAAAAAATCTTATTAGTATTTATAAAAAGACTTTCTATTTTAATTTTTTTCTTTCTAGTTTTTTTTCTAATAGAGTTAATTAAATACTAAATATAAATAAATTAATAATACGGATTAAAAAATATTTTCAAAAAATTTAGACAAATTTTTGGAACGTAAGGTAGTACTCATACCGTCATCGCTACTGCTACAGTTGATGCTAGAATTGGTGTTGCTCGTATCGCTTTCGCTTTCTGTATCGGAACTAGATGGTCTATTGGGTATATTCAAATTGTAAGCAATCCTATATTGTAAAGCTCGGGAACATTCTTCAAAATTATATGGTTTTTTCTTCATGGTATATATTATTTTTCAATCATCTATTTAAATAATAACTATTTTAATTATAACAGTATATAATTCTTTGAATTATAACAGTAACAGTTTTGACGTTTGTGTTCAGAAAGAAAAGATGATGTTTACCTATATTTTGAATACTGCCGAGAATGTTCAAAGAATATTAAAGTTCAATGTTAATGTTTCTATAGATTCAGCTAACTTCATGTTGTTTAATACGATCAAAAGGTGTTTAGGTTAAAAGCAAATCAATTTTTACGGCTGGTGTATTAAGACGTATAAATAATATTTTATACTAAAATATAATGAAAGGTTTTGCTTTAGTACTGTGGACTGAAACGAATGAAAGTAGCGTTATTAAGGAAAACGATACGCGAATCGGAAAGAATCTTATTACTAAGGGTAAATGGGGAGAGAAATGGTACCCTATCGAAATTATTAAAAGGCATCGTAAGTATTTACAAATTTATAAATTTGTTGTTGACTTTATGGATAATGCTATATATACTATAATAATTCTTAATAATTCTTAATAATTCTTAAATATAAAACTAATTGAATTATATTTGGACCTTAACTAAAACGATTGTATTTGACAGATGATTATTTTTAATATCAAATTTTGTATCTTTAAATAATACCTATTTTTTTTACATTAACACAAGCAAATGTTTACTAATATATGTAATACATATTACTAATTCACTTTTTCAGACGATAAAGATTATTTAGAAACATTATCAGTAACAGTAAATGGTCAAATATTAACGCCAGAGAAAAGAAATTCGGTGTCACCAGACCTGTTACTTGCGAAACGGACAACTAAGGAAAAAAATAGGTTAGAGAACGCTTCGAAAAAAAATACATTAAGAAAGGAAAACTCGGTTTTATTGAATACTAATTCGATATTCTCACCAAAATTATTGAATAAAGAATCAATCAAGGAGTAAGTATATTTATTATCATTTATTTAATCAAACTGTTAATTTAATATCATAAAATACATTAAATTCTATTAATTAAAAAGCTGTATATAACTGTTCGAAATTAAATAAAGTAAAATGAAATTTGAATATAAAAATTATTTTTCATAATTACATTGCATACACTATTTTAAAATTTTTTAATTTATATATTCATTTTCATTTAATAAAATAAATGTAAAATATCAATATCAAATAAAAATTAAATAAAGAATAGTATCAAAAATAAATAAATAATATACAGATATTTGTAGGTAATTAGCAGTATTCATTGATAGCAAATATATATTATTACTACATTAATTATAGCATTGTATAATTGAATATTATTTTAATTGCAATTAAACATTGTTCAAGCTTTATAATAACTATATTTTCTAATTTTATTATTTAATTTTTTAGAGATTACGATGAAATTACGAGTGATGATAGTTATAAAAGCAAATGTTCGAATGCACTAAAAAATGGAGAGCATACTAGTATTAATGTAGTACGCAACTTGGAGAAAGCATTACCACCATCAACATGCTTTTGCCAAAAATTGCAACCAAGTAAATTGTAACATACATATAGTATTACCTTAGAATATTTAATATTAATATATCATAAATTATAGTGACAGAGGAAGATGTTGATAAATTAAATATTATAATAAATCTTATGAAAACCATAAAACTTCCGCAAATTTCTTCTGCTTCTGTAACAAGCAAACCCTCAGAAATAAATGGAATTAATAAGAGTAATGAAGTATGTTTATAAAATAATCAAAACTGCTTTACTTAAAATGAACGTAAAATATATATGTAAATACCTTTTATTCCAGATGGAATTAATTCCAAATACAAATGTCTTCGTAAATCGAAGTAAGACGAATTTCTTGACTATTCAGTGGAACAAAAAACCGAGGGAACTTGTCAGACGACTTATGAAGTTAATTGTTGGAGAGAACATCCTGAAAGAGAGTTCTGCTACAGGAAAAAAATGGCGACCAATACCAGACAACGTATATACAGCAGTATTTGGTAATAATTTATATTATTAATTATATTTATTTCCAGAATTATGTTTTATAATTACAATAAAGTACAATTTATATCAAAAAAATTAATTTCATGTTTAATTTTTTTAATTATAAAATTAAGTTGTTTGTTACATTCATTATAATTAAATAAACAATTAAAATCAATCAAACAATACAGAATTAAAAAAAATAATTCATACTGTTTACAATCAGCTACATTTAAATAACATAATCTTATAATAATAAATTTAACATTATATAATTACTTACTTTTATTATAGAATATGTAAACAAAAACGCACCAAAAAAGAAATATACTCTAGAAGCTGCTGAGTATAGAGAAGTTTTGACGGCTCTATGTGCGACTCTCAGAAATCCAAAAAAATATGATAAATCAGAAAAACGTGTTCATTCAATGCCTAAGAAAGTCACGAATAGTAATGAAAAAAAAATAAATGATAATGATAAAAACAATTATGCTGAAGAGAAGAGAATGGATGTAGATGATAAGAATATGGAAAGTGAAGGAAAAAAAGAAAATGAATTTCGAAACATACTTTCAGAGACAGGTGAGTCGTCAACGACGAAAAAAACAGATGGGATTAAAAGAAAGAAAATGAGTAAAGTCGAAGAAGTCAAAAAAAAACTAGAAGATGAATATTTAGAAAAACTTAGAACCTTAGAAGAGCATTATGCAATTGAATCTGAGGACGAAATAAATAATAGTGAAAAAAAGAAGAAATTAAATTTAATTGATTAATATTGTGATTTATTGTTCATGCAATCATGTCATTGTTTATGTTATGTTACTATCCATTGTTTTTAAGTATAATTCTTGTTAATTATTTAGTTATACATTTCAAGGACAAAAAGCAAAATTATTTAAACATTATATTATAATTGTAAGAGCTAATAATGTAACTAATAGAAAAAATAGTAAGTATACAAAATGTTTATTTAATTAGTATTATGTATAATTTAATGTTTACTTACCTTAGACGTTCGTATTAATTATTATTCATATATGTATATTGTACAATGTAAATCACTTGACGATGCTGAAACGTATAAAAAAAATCTTTTGCCAAACTTTCTCTAAATTAGTCCAAAGTTGTATCACACTTTATAGTTATGAAATGTAAGAAAACTTTGCCCAAACTTGGCCAGTTTTCCTACGTTTGATATACGTAAAACATAAAATTAAGACAATTTTTTGTCAAACCTTTCCCAAAGTTGTGCCAACTTTTCCTATACTTGATAAATACTAAATATGAGACCATTTTTCCCGAATTTTTTCCAAGTTTGTCCAAAATTTTCCTACACTCGGTGGATGCAACATATGAGAAAGTTTTTTCCGAAGTTTTTCCAAATTTGTTCAAAGTATTCCTACACTTCATATCTAAATTATATAAAGTGTAAGGAAACTTTCGCCGAACTTTACCCAAATTTGTCGAGAGTTTTCCCGCACTAAAGTCATTCAAATAGGAAGTTTGGGAAAGTCTCATTGCCCATGTTGTGCCAAGTTTATAGAAAGATAAACTTGGGCCAAGTTTATCCCATATTTATTGATTTTTACGCGGGATCGTCTCTACCTATAGCGTTGAAAATAAAAACTCTTTCAACCATGTTTAATTACCACGAAATAAAATATTTTCAAAAACAACACTTTTATATTATACTTTTTTTCTCATGAAACATTCGATAAATTGGTATGAAACTTTTACAGAAAATACCACCATTTTGACCGATTAGTTTAAAAAATATGAGCAATCGAAAATTTAAATAAAAAATTTGTAATGCTCAATTACTTCGTTAATTACAAATATTTTTAGCTTAAAAAATATATAAATTGTTGTTACCATAAAGACTACCTGTTCTTAAAATTTCAATTCGATTGGAAGTTGGATTCATATTTTTAAATCAAAAACTACTTGATAGAATTATTTAAAATTTTTATAGCATATAGCCACTATTATTATGTTCTACCACTATTTATTTTTTTCCACATTCAACCGATTAGTTTTAGGGTTATGACAAATTGAAATAAAAGTCGGTTATTGTTTAATAACTTGAAAATCATTAAAGATATATTTGAAAAACTTCATGCCCAAGCCCAGCAATATTATCAAGCCCAGCTATATCGAGGAGTTTTAGAAATATGCTCGCATACATGCAAACACACACACACACATATACAAATGGATATTTTCTAAAAACACTAGATTTGGACTCTAGTCATGTCAAAATATACTACTAGGATGTTTTTAGCATTTTGAAAAATTTTACTATTGCAAAGCTTCCTTTACGAGACAGCAAAATGAATTTGTGAATTCCGTAAAATTTTATGTTCACCGAACATAGACATGTTTTTCTATATACTAGTGAAGATGACATTTGTAGTCTTTTAGTGAAAACAGTCAATGACATTTATGTATGTTAATTATATTTTATTACTATAAATGATAGATTATAGAAAATAATATACTTATTTATTATTAATATGACGTTAAATATATTATTTTTTGGGGTTTGTGAACAACATTAATTATTTTTAAGTAAAAGTAGTTTATAGTATTATTGGTAAGCGTTAAAAATTGTATCTATATATTATATTTCTACCTTTTTTTAGAAATTCAATTTAGATAAAAATATAGTTGAATATTGGAGTATCGAAAAATTGAAAATAAAAACTTTTTATTTCAAAAATTACAAAACGAACTTTATCGTACAAAACTTAGCTTGAAATGCATGGTTTAATACATAGAAAGCTCCAAACCATTGCAATCTGGAAAATCGAAGTGGTACAATTTTATGCTTCTAATAGAAAATAAAATGTTATTTGATTCAACAAAACGATGTTCACTTATACGATTTGTAAAGGTTCGAAAAAGATAATTAAAAAATCCTTTTATAAACTTGAATTAAAATGTATTAAAATATTATGGAATTGATGACACTCATTGTTAATTGAATAAGAAATGTTAATCATGGAAAAATGTTTCTTAAAACTTCACATCCGCCGTATAGAGAAATAAATTAAAATTTATTAAATGAAATTCATTAAATAAGACTCAAAGGAAAAATGAGGGTTGTCTTTTTTTCAAATGAAATGAATACCTTATATAAAATTGAATACCGGTGTCCAAGAGTGATTAATAAAGAATAAACAGAATGTGAAAAAATCTAATAATGTGTAATTAACGAAAGCGAAGCTCGCTTAAAACAACGGGAATTGAATATCCTGTGCGAATCTGAATATCCAGGAAGCACGAACTAATTATCTAGCTCGTACAAAGAAAATCAAGCGGTACGATACACCGAATTGTTATTAGCCGCGTAAAGCCACCGCGACTTTAACGAAAATTCGGCTAATACAGACTAATCCAATAGCCGAAGTTCCGGCTCTCGGGGCGGCCGCCGCTAATTATTTCGCTGCGTTAATCCCAGCGACGCATGCCGGCTTCCGTATATACTTCGCTCGTGCCGAGGAGAAGCCCTCGAGGCGTCTTGCGCGCGAGATGCCTTATCGTCCCGGCGAAAGCCCTGCCCGGAAGTGCCTCCTATCCATCAGCTAGGAGAGCCGCACGAACGAGCCTCGGAAATCGATCTATCTTGCGACGGAAATCGCGCGTGGGGCCTCCAGCCTATTGCTCCGAACTTTATAGGCGCACGTTTGCTTTTATCGCATCTTCTCCCCAGGATTTTCAAATATTTCTTAAACAACAATGATTATAAATTCATTACTATTTTTCTTTCAGCTTTAAAGACATATTAATATTTATAATTCTTATTAAATATTTTATAATCTCTCTTGAATTAGTTCTTGACCAATAAAATATTCGTCATAGTTTACATTATGTTTCACTTAAATTTGCACGATGCTATTTTTTGAGCTCACTAATTCTGGTATAATACCTCGAAAGCTGAATAAATTGTTAAAGCATGATCTCATACACGAAACAGCTCGTCTAAGAAATCTAAAAGCAAGTTATCATCAATTATGTATTTTAATTCTTACGTCTAGTCTCGTATATACTACAATATTCTGTAGCTTCATTTTTCTCACCATATATGCTATTTTATACATATCCCACAGTCGCACCAAATTACATTGTCTGAAACTCTTGAGCTCTTCCTGCGAGTCATTGACATAATTAAATAAAATGCAAATCTTATTATATTTATTGTAAATTATTATACGAAAATTCTAAAATTAAGCAATAACTACGCGTTAAACATTTAACTTTTTCGCGCATATAACAGTATAAAAGCATTGTGAATGCATCATATATTTTACTATGTTACCGAGCATATTATTAAAATAGAGCATATAAACTGTAAAATAAATTATAACATGATATTATTATACTAAATTCTCAAGTGAAAATATAGTTATGCGTAGCAAATATCAAGCAATATGATTTCTTTAATTCCATGTATACGTGGAGTTAGGTTAAATAAGCAATATAGATTTTTAAATGAATTGACTAACCATGATGATAATATTCATTCTCTAAATGTCCAAATTGAAAATATGATATAATAAATCTACTTTGTAATAAAAGTGATAGGCTAGATATTTTTAACAAAATTATTTCCAAGCATAAACCTCATAAAAAAATATACGAACTCCACCTTATTTCACATAATTTATATATGTAGATGTATGTGCGCGTGTATATGTCTGTTTGTGTGTACACATATAATATAAGGACTCTTCAATTCCTTGGTCTCAAATATAATATTCGCACTTGGCGTTTTCCCGCGAAGGAGGTATATACGCGCGTCACGCAAGGCACGAGCCTTTTACCTCGTAATGGTAACGCTGGTCTAGGGAAATTTACACGAGGGATAGTATACCGAGAGGTTGAATTCTCGACTATTGGAGCGACTAATCGATCGACCTTAATTTCAACACTCGAGGCGCGCGTGTAGAATTATTATGGAAATCCGGAATTACCGCGGCTGGTCCTCCCCAATCCTCTCTTCTCTCCCCCTCCCCCTCCCGCCCCTCGAAAAGCTTATTCGCGCCATACGAGAATTATGTCGATTTAGTTATTGTCAACTAATACGTATTAAGTTTAGATCGTTAATACCTATTAGGAAGATTCTTTTCGGTTCGCCGTGCAGATGCATTTCCGCGCTTTCGAAACTTCCGTAATGCACACATCGAAACTGTCCAAATACACTGGAGCGTTTGCATGTATATGCACTTGCCAAAGTTCCTCGTGTTATAAGGGCACGAAGTCACGATGCGCTCGGAGTTTGCTTTGTTTGTGCAATGTTGTATTTATGTTTAGAAATTGATCCCTCTATTTTTAATGAAGCTTACTTTGTAATCTTAATTATGCAAGTTGCTTCGATAACTTTTATACCTCTCTCCTATTATTTAAACATTTAATTTGTGTGCGCGGCGGTATTTAATCCCAAACATCGATATAACTAAAAGGAATTGACAATTTCACTTAAAACATCCTGATAATTTTATATACATTATTATATGCGCATGGTGGGTTTGTGTTTAATATACGCATTTCATTAAGACTTCTTTTTTCGAAATAGTTATGATTACACGTTAAACATAATAATGTAATGTTCTGAACGTTATATTTATACAGTTGTTAAATAAATTTGTAACCCGACTTACGAAATTAGATTATAAGCGTACATTAATTAATTATGATGTATCATATCGTTTGTCTAAATTTTGGCTCGCAGCTCACAGACTGAAATTCAAGTTATCTTTAACTTGGCTTATTGGTAATGTAAAATTGTACTTTCATATTTAATTTCTATATAATTAAATTTTTTAAAAAGTACAATACATTCATAAAATATAATAATTTGCATTCTCGTAAAGCGTACCTCAAAAAAGTGTAACAATTTTTGTACCTTCTAAACCTCTACGTTTTTACTATGCGCGTCACTTCACTATAAGGTTTATTGTAAACTTTAACGAAAAATGTTGTCTTATAAAATAACGATATAGTAGAAAAATTGTATAACAAAACAAAACAAGAAAAATATAATATACAAATCTCATTATTTAAAAAGAAAATAGTCCTTCTTCAATGAAAGTCACCAGCCAAATTAATAAAAGAGAAACTGATTATTTCGAAGTTTCTTTCTTCTCGACATTAATATTAATATCAAAGCCAAGCGACCGGCAGAGAGAATGAGAAAGAAAGCGAAAAAGCTCGGGAGAAAATGTAAAAAGACAGAAGAAAGAGAAGTGGCACGAGTAGGAGCCTCTTTTTGCACTGCGTACGTGCTCGCGGCTTGTGCTTGTTTATTAGGTTTTATTTTTTGGCCACAATTATTATTAGTAAGCCCGCGTGCGCACCGCGATGCGTGTAACGTGAGCCTCCATCCCGCGGAAATGCGCCACCGAGAAATTTCCAACTGAAGAGCCTCGGGAGCTTCCTTTTTATCCGCGGGTGCTTTTGTAATTTATCGTCCAGGCCTCGCGCCAGCCGAGCCGCGCGACAATTAATTATTCAGGCGTCCGCCCTCGCGTTATATACCTTTTTATTTCACCCGTCGTTCTCGTCCCTCCTCCACCTCTTCCTCTTCTCTCCCTCTCTCTTATCTCTCTCTCCCTCTCTCTCTCTCTCTCTCACTCTCTCTCTCACTCTCTCCCCCTCACACTCTCTTTATGATGTTTTTCGCGTATACTATTTTTTTTTCATCGCGACTGAATATTTCTATTTGTTTCTGCGACTCTATCAGTCACATCCAATTTTTTAATGTTGCGGGTGAGCTTTTTTCACATGGTTTAGAACAGGTTGACGTAAATAACAGTCGTGTTTTTACATTTTTTTTCTGGTTATATCTGTAACTTTGTTTAATTGCTTTAGGTTTCAATATTGTATGGAAGACGTTTATACTTATACCTTCGTGTATTTTATTTACTAAATGCGCAGGATGTTTGTTCTATTTTAATTCTTTCTTATCTAGCTACATTTATTCAATTATTTTAAAATACTAAAACTACTCTGGTATTCTTAATTATTTTTACTAGACATAATAGCTTATACGAGCAGAATATTGTATAGTATTTATATTGATGCAAATAGATGTAAAATATACAACATTGAAGTGAAATTGCATTTTCCTCTATTATTCAAATAAAAGTATTAAACGCTATAAATTCAAAAGTCTTTATAAGTGATATATGAATCTTTGCTTCGCAGCTTGCATATTCTCAAATTATCGACAAATGTATAGAAGAACAATTTTAATTGTACTACTAAACCTGTTCACAAATAAATATTTTTACCCTGATCATCTAAAAAGTCTACTTTATTAACCTCTACGAGTGGAGTAACATTGTATTTTTTACCTTCCATCATTTTATTTCTTAACGTATTCGATCGAATACTTTTTCGAATACCGAGTAGCATTTTTTAATATAATTAAATTCCCTAGTAGAAATTAACCATTTAAAGGTTAAATAAAACTCGAATTTTGCCATTAATTGGGCACTTTTTGGGTATTTTATAACACTAAGCCAATTTTTGGCTTAAAAAACGTTACATTAATGATCAGATTTATACTAGGGTTTTATATAATTGTAATTTTCATTTTTTAAAATGAAGGTTACTAATATAATTACAATTACAATTACAATTTTTATTTTTAAACTTGAAAATTACAAATATATAAAATTCAACTATATTGAAAAATGTTACTCGGCATTCGAAAACGTATTTAAATTATGAAAGTATTTAAACGAATACTTTTTATTCAGCGTTATTTGGTATATATACATATATACCATATACAATGTTATGCAAGTCTATATGTTTCTTTAAGCTTTAAACTCAAATAATGAAAAAGTATTCGAAAATGGCTGGTTGACGACTACTTACCCAACCCTGCTTTATTCCCCGTAGACCCATTTTATTCATCGTAAACACATATTATTCATCGTAGTGTCACTTACTTTTTTGTTTTTAACACTTAGTTTAGCTTTTTTTCTACAAATACAAAATTACATTTGTTATATTAAATTAAATATATCAAAAACTTTTGCAATTAAAAACATTTAGAATTTAAAAACAAATTGTTATTGCAAAAAGTGACTTTGTAAATGATCAGAGTAAAAAATGTTGTATGCACTTCGGAAATAAAAGGCGATTATTCCCTTGGATGAGTTACTGCCAAAAGCTAAAGCTCGGGCAGCAACTTTCATCCCGGGAATAATTGCCTATTTTACTCCCTAAGTGCATAAATAACCTACATTATTACTTACCTATTCTACCTACATTAATAATAAATATAACGGTATTACGCGTAGAAATATAAACAAAAAAATTATTTATCTGTTTTATTTATTTTATTTATTAATACACTTTTCATACTTGTTCTCATAAATTTTCATTAAATTTTTAAATCTAATGTCAAACGTATTATGAGAGTGGATTTAGCTGGTAGATGGGTGCAAAATCTGATTAGAGCATTAGACGAATTAAAATTGATATTAAGTTTCTGGTCCTCTCCTCAAAAAGTTTTAGGCGAGGTATAATATCGAGACATCGCGGCGGTCGAGTTCGCAAGCTTAATCAGAGAGAAAATTTTCAGTAGACTCATGAAGGACGAGAACGTCAGCGTCGGTGAACCCGTAAATAATCGGAGCTGAACAGGAGAGAGAGAAGGGAGGAAAAGGGGGTAGAAAGCAACGGATCAGTTGGCCTCTTTGCTATAACAGTGAAACAGAGGAGCGAAAGAGGGAACGCAGAAAACGAGCTGCAGGGAGGTAGACGAGCCCCTCGCGGAGAATAATGAAAACGAGAGGAGGCGAACTTAGTCTGATTATATTGCTGTTTTCATAACGTCTTGGAGATGCTGAATAAGTGGAACGCATGGAATATACATTTATTAATACTCGATCCCTTTAGTTTCTTTTATTTCATTTTCTTCTTTTCTTTTTCTTCTTCTTTTTTTAAATAATTTACAGTGCCATCAAAATTATAAGGTAAACACAAATGGTCGATGACTTTGTTCAGATTGTTTGAAGAATTATGTTAAAAAAGTTAATGCTTATATTAATTTGGAAATGAAAGTTGTGGTTAACATTGTTGTACTTTATTAACCGTTTGAGAAACTTAACCATTTTCAGTAGCGCAAAACTCTTTTTTAATAAATCATTTGCCGCCACAAGATGCTCCGCGTGCGTATGTAGTTTCTTACAAAATGTTAAAACTTTTATAATAACGCGATAAGGTTGTACATAAACGAAATGCATGCGATACTCGAAAGCATTCCATATCAGACTCACGCTGAGGAAGGGCTCGACGCCATCACTGAGGAATGCATCTGGGGACTCTTTGCTTTCGCCCAGATACATGAAGATGGCATGCGCAATAGATCTAAAGTACACCGTACAAGATGTACTTGACCTCGTTTCCTACCCGCAGACGATGCATATACGCCTCTTATGTGAAACAAAGCTTCTCGAATTTACCGAATCATCTTCTTACAATTGTACTCAACTTGTACTTCACTATTCACATTCTTTGTCATTTGTCATCCTATACTTTCTTCTTCCTCTGTTAAAGTTTTTTCACGGAGATATTGTAAATATAAGATGAATTTTAACCTTGGCAATTACTTAATATAAAATAATAATACGATGTTTTTTTTTTCGAAACAGTTGACTTGTGTTTTATAATAAGTTAATTATAGAGTCTGATTTGAAGTACACGTATAATACAATAATTCGGATAAATTTATTGTGTTTTCTATCAAATTACCTGAATTTTTGTCCAATAAAGATAAATATTAATTTTAAAAGTGGCTTAACTTAAATAACCTTTTAGTCAAAAGGAGCTTATTTTTACTTATAAAAAGATATACATTGGTTTGCTAGACCAAGCTATTATATTATATGCCCAACCATATGCAAAATACATTGTTGTAGATTTAAAAATACCACCGTATCAGTTAATTTGAATTATAAAAAAATAAGAAACATGAAGAAATGTTTATAAATTATAAGTTAAAGATCATAGGCAAAGTCATTTAAGTTTGTAAACCGTAATGTAAAAGAATATAAAATAATTCCAAATAGTTTACATAAGATAATATATAAGTATGTATTGTGATTAAAGCCCACTGATCATACTAAATTTTTGCAATAAGTAGGCATTAAGTAGTCTTGCAATCAATGGAATATATTATTATTTTAAAATTACTTTATTTTTCTCAATTTTTTTAAACTAATGTTTGTATTTACCAGTTTGAAATAAATTAAAATTTAGTTTATCTGCTTGAAGTTAAGAGTAAATAGCTGAAGTTGAATTAATATTTTAAAAATTAAGAAGGTTTTTTTATGTACTTACTAAACTTTCACTTTTTGCAATGAATATGTAGTATGGACTTTAAAATATATCTTCAATATCCTTTAATTAATATACAATAAAGTATATGGAACTATTAGTATTTTTGTCAAAAAATATATATACAAAATATAAAATATTTTGATTTTTTACACGAACATTGCTTTTAATTAAGCGTTAATATATATATATATATGGGTGGTTCTCTGTGACATCGAAGATGAAAAAAATAAATATTGCTATAACTGTGGGAATATGTTTTAGAGGTATCCAGTAGTTCTCCTGAATTTTTTCAGATTTTTTTCTGGGCTATTATTTTAAGTTACAGAGAGTCAAAGTTGACATTTTAGCACTTTTTCGCATTATATGCCCATTTTCATGAATTTTTAGCTCCCAGGGGATGCATTTTTCACTAAAAACATAACTATGACTTTTTTTGTAAAATTTTCCGAACTTTTCATTAAAAATACTTTTAAAGACATAAATGTATGCTGTCACACTCTTGTAAGCCATTTAAACCTTAAATAGTGAAAATCAGCAATTCTGCTCCGGACTCTGGTAACCTAATACTGTCTGAAAGATGTCTTTTTATAGTCAGAAACTGCCTAAAAATTTCCAGAGTGGGTCTAAATCATTAAGATCACTTATGGTCAAAATATCCGGGAAAAGTGCCCGAAATATTAATAGAAATGTATATTTGTTGCCTTATAACGATGAACCTAGTAGCATGATCATTGCAAAAAAATTTATGCACTTACCTTGGAATGGTAGAAAAGTATCTCCACTTGTTTCAGTATCCATCTAATCCCCTGTAAGCTGCTAAAAATACAAATATTATTATACAAATGTAAAAATTATTTTTTAAACATTTATAATGCTGGATTTTTAGCTTTACATCCCTTACAAGAATTATAATACTAATCTGAAGGATTACTATAAAGTATCAACATTATTATTATTATTATTCAGCAATACATTGTTTAGATTTCACAAACTTGTCACTGTCACGTTATCATATTATTCATTATAATTATATATCCGATTTATTTATATATCTTTTGTATTAAATACGTATATTCAGTTATTGTAATAATGATGTTTATATATTTATAGTAATCCTTCAGATTAGTATTATAATTCTTGTAAGGGATGTAAAACTAAAATTCAGCATTATAAATGTTTAAAAATTAATTTTTTACATTTGTATAATAATATTTGTATTTTTAGCAGCTTACAGGGGATTAGATGGATACTGAAACAAGTGAAGATACTTTTCTACCACTCCAAAGTAAGTGCACAAATTTCTTTGCAATGATCATGCTAATAGATTCATCGTTATAAGGCAACAAATATACATTTCTATTATATTTCGGGCACTTTTCCCGGATATTTGACCATAAGTGATCTTAATGATTTAGACCCCTCTGGAAATTTTTAGGCAGTTTCTGACTATAAAAAGACATCTTTTAGACAGTATTAGGTTACCAGAGTCCGGAGCAGAATTGCTGATTTTCACTATTTAAGTTTAAATGGCTTACAAGAGTGTGACATCATACATTTAGGTCTTTAAAAGTATTTTAATGAAAAGTTCGGAAAATTTACAAAAAAAAGTCATATTATGTTTTTAGTGAAAAATGCATCCCCTGGGAGCTAAAAATTCATGAAAATGGGCATATAATGCAAAAAAGTGCTAAAATTCAACTTTGACTCTCTGTAACTTAAAATAATGGCCCAGAAAAAAAATCTGAAAAAAATTCAGGAGAACTACTGGAGATCCTCTAAAACATATTCCCACAGTTATATCAATATTTATTTTTTTCACTTCGATGTCACAGAGAACCACCCATATATATATATATATATATATGGGGCATTCCACTTTAAGTGGTCCGATCAAAATTTTAGGTTCAGATTGGAAATGTTTTTTAGAAAAGAGAAAAAAATTTTTAGTAAAATTTTTCAAGTTTTTTTCAACACTAGCTGTGTTTACCGCTATTTGTCACAAAATTTATGTCTAGAATTTATCCTTCTGGGTTAGAATTTCTAATCTCAATGTCAGTGTCTCGTTATCATATTATTCATTATAATTATATATCCGATTTATTTATATATCTTTTGTATTAAATACGTATATTCAGTTATTGTAATAATGATGTTTATATATTTATAGTAATCCTTCAGATTAGTATTATAATTCTTGTAAGGGATGTAAAACTAAAATTCAGCATTATAAATGTTTAAAAATTAATTTTTTACATTTGTATAATAATATTTGTATTTTTAGCAGCTTACAGGGGATTAGATGGATACTGAAACAAGTGAAGATACTTTTCTACCACTCCAAAGTAAGTGCACAAATTTCTTTGCAATGATCATGCTAATAGATTCATCGTTATAAGGCAACAAATATACATTTCTATTAATATTTCGGGCACTTTTCCCGGATATTTTGACCATAAGTGATCTTAATGATTTAGACCCACTCTGGAAATTTTTAGGCAGTTTCTGACTATAAAAAGACATCTTTTAGACAGTATTAGGTACCAGAGTCCGGAGCAGAATTGCTGATTTTCACTATTTAAGGTTTAAATGGCTTACAAGAGTGTGACATCATACATTTATGTCTTTAAAAGTATTTTAATGAAAAGTTCGGAAAATTTTACAAAAAAAGTCATATTTATGTTTTTAGTGAAAAATGCATCCCCTGGGAGCTAAAAATTCATGAAAATGGGCATATAATGCAAAAAAGTGCTAAAATGTCAACTTTGACTCTCTGTAACTTAAAATAATGGCCCAGAAAAAATCTGAAAAAATTCAGGAGAACTACTGGATACCTCTAAAACATATTCCCACAGTTATATCAATATTTATTTTTTTCATCTTCGATGTCACAGAGAACCACCCATATATATATATATATATATATATGGGGCATTCCACGTTAAGTGGTCAGATCAAAATTTTAGGTTCAGATTGGAAATGTTTTTTAGAAAAGAGAAAAAAATTTTTAGTAAAATTTTTCAAGTTTTTTTCAACACTAGCTGTGTTTACCGCTATTTGTCACAAAATTTATGTCTAGAATTTATCCTTCTGGGTTAGAATTTCTAATCTCAATGTCAGTGTCTCGTACACTATGTTATTATTCAACAAAAAATTCTAACTTCGCCACCTCTATAGTAAAGTAATCTATGTATTGGTTATTAAATCGAAAACAGTTTCTACTAGAGATTAAATAAAGCAAGAAAATATTACTTAAAAATATTAAAAATGTACCATTAATGTAATTAAAGAAATAAAAACTAACCATGATGTAAATGTAGTCATTGGGAAAGATGTGCGAATTGCAGTCATAAAGTTATCCAAGGATCGCCCTGAAAGTCAGCATCACGATTATTAATTAGAAAAAAACGTACACGGCAGCAACGTTACATGTCATAAAGTGTTATAAAATGGCAACATACACCGAGCTACGGTATGTTTTACGTCTCTTCCGCAAAAAGTCTTTCTTTTCTCTTTTTCCTCCTAGTTCTTGTACTGCTCGAGAAGGCAAGATTCTTGTTTTAAGTGAGTCTTGTATTCTTCAGGTACACTTTCTTACATAATGGTGTTGTGTACCCTTTCCTATCTTCTCTAAACCTTCTTTCCCTCCTCGCGGAATCATAATTAGATGTCACCTAGACGTCGCACTATGAGCCCACTTTAAAAGAGAAAGTAAGAAAATCATTATTTAGGATAGTACAGAGCTGGAATATTATTCAAAATACTATGGAAAAAGAAACAAAGAAAAACTTGGATAAGCAGAATTCTTCGTTAATATATAATCTTGAATTAATTTGTATTCGGTATACTTATATTGTGAATATATATATGTGTATATAGGCGAATGAAACATTAATTAAACGCGCGCAAGTTTTTTTGTTATTCCATTTCATTCGGTGTTATTAAAGAGCACCCTGGATTATTTTGGTTTTATACGGTATTGTATCATTCATAAAGCCATTGAGTTTTATTTTGTTACTCTATAATGTAATTGGTATTTTAGTAGTTCAATGTTTTTCAATTAAGTGTCTTATTGTTTAAAAGAGTTTAATTAATTTTTTTATTATTAAATTAGCACTATTGTATAAAATAGAAATGTGATATAAAAATATATTTTAATTAATTCTATGGTTATTAATCTATGATACGATTTTCTGGTTTAAATGCAATCAGACACGAGTTTATCAATAAAAAGTTAATATAATTACCTTCTATATTTAAATTATAAACATCAAAATCAATAAAGTTTATTTATGACATAACAAATGTTTAAATTAAAACATTTTAAAAAAATTAAGGGGACCAGCCAAAGTTAGAATAAAAAAAATTTATTATCTAGTAATGTAAAATATTTTTTAATTTTTTAAACTAAATGTAGGGAAGGCCGGGGTAGGTTGGCCGACTGATTCCATTTTAATTTTTTACTAAGAAATTATACAATTGATCATAAAACAAACAAGATTACCTGTAAGTACTTTATCTGAGAAGTACTCATACACACTTTTTTCAAAGTGATTCATTAAAACCAAAAAAAGTAATGCACAATTTTTCCGCGATTAAAATTTCGTCCTGGGGTAAATTAAATGACAATTAAAGTTTTAATAAAAATACATAATTTAACTTTTAAATTGTTTTTATTTGAAAAAAACAATGAGCTGATTAAATAGTGTGTAAATGACTAAAAAATGCTTACACCTTCAATGAACAAAAATTATAATGTAGTCATCAATGAAACAATAACTCATAACAAGTAATAATTAAAAGAACAAATAATCAAAATAAAAATATTACTCGCAGTTATAATACACGAAATTTTTTCTTCTTCCTCCACATGATTCATGTGCCCAATGCTTACACGATGTTTCTCTTGTAATTTCGAACCATTGTGAATTGTAAAACGAATTTATTAATTTGTAACTCTCGTCATTATTTATTTATTGATCGACCAACTTTTTCCGTGAAAAACAGGTTATCATGTCCTAAGTGTACGTGTCAACGTTGATGTCCAATTAATAATTTTATACAAAATACAAAAAATGTAAATCATGTAAAATATGTAAAAAAAGCATTCTCTATAAAGCTGCTTTGATGTATTTCTCATAATCATAATTTTAAGTTTAGTATTCAATTTTTTCAAAATTCAAACTTGTACAATACAGGTAGCAATTATTTTCAAACTTACTTGGTTCCGCAATGAAGGATCATCTTTGACTGAAAATAAACACAAGTATTCCTTGGGCTATACTACATTACTGTTATCAACTGCGACGCGACCTATATGAACTCAATTATGAGTTATTCACGATCGGCCAACTTGTCCCGTCGACATACCTGCCCCGCTCTCCCCTATTTTTGTTAATTTTTATCAAAAATGTTCACAATATTTCATTTCTACTTACTTACCACTGGATATCTCAAAAACCACTAAATGCTTATTTAATACATTATTTATCTGCAATTTTTTATAATTTTTTGACTTTCTACAATTATTTTGCTAACGATTCTTTTACTGTAATATTTTTAAATTGTATTCTATTTTAGTGGATTTTATGTTTTATTGTTTATATATCAACTTATTCGATGAAGTGACTTCCGAGATATCTCCTGCGGAAAAAGCATCGTAAAAATTAAGAGTACACATATTAACATAATTAATTAAAGTATACGTATAATATAAATAAATAATTTAACTTTTAAATTGTTTTTATTTGAAAAAAACAATGAGCTGATTAAATAGTGTGTAAATGACTAAAAAATGCTTACACCTTCAATGAACAAAAATTATAATGTAGTCATCACTGAAACAATAACTCATAACAGTAATAATAAAAGAACACATAATCAAATAAAATATTACTCGCAGTTATAATATACGAAATTTTTTCTTCTTCCTCCACATGATTCATGCGCCCAATTCTTACACGATGTTTCTCTTGTAATTTCGAACCATTGTGAATACCATGTGAACGATTGTAAAACGAATTTATTAATTTATAACTCTCGTCATTATTTATTTATTGATCTACACAACTTTTCCGTGAAAAACAGGTCAACATGCCCTAAGTGTACGTGTCAACGTTGATGTCCAATTAATAATTTTATACAAAATACAAAAATGTAAATCATGTAAATATGTAAAAAAGCATTCTCTATAAAGCTACTTTGATGTATTTTCATAATCATAATTTTAAGTTTAGTATTCAATGTTTTCAAAATTCAAACTTGTACAATACAGGTAGCATTATTTTCAAACTTACTTGGTTCCGCAATGAAGGATCATCTTTGACTGAAAATAAACACAAGTATTCCTTGGGCTATACTACATTACTGTTATCAACTGCGACGCGACCTATATGAACTCAATTATGAGTTATTCACGATCGGACAACTTGCCCCGTCGACATACCTGCCCCGCTCTCCCCTATTTTGTTAATTTTTATCAAAAATGTTCACAATATTTCATTTCTACTTACTTACCACTGGATATCTCAAAAACCGACTAAATACTTATTTAATACATTATTTATCTGCAATTTTTTATAATTTTTTGACTTTCTACAATTATTTTGCTAACGATTCTTTTACTGTAATATTTTTAAATTGTATTCTATTTTAGTGGATTTTATGTTTTATTGTTTATATTTCAACTTATTCGATGAAGTGACTTCTGAGATATCTCCTGCGGAAAAATCATCGTAAAAATTAAGAGTGTACATAGTAACATAATTAATTAAAGTATAGGTATAATATAAATAAATAATTTTTAAAATGTTTCATGTTATTACATAAAAAATTATTTTATCATCAATTTAACTCGGGCTTGTTATTTTAATTTAAGAAATTTTTTAACTCGATAGCGTTTATAAAAGAAAACTTTACTTGAATTATATAAATTAAATTATTTTAGATTTATAAGATAATTATTAATTTTTTGTAAAATGTTTTAGTGAAAAAGAAAATTTGAGAATCAAAAATAAATAATGCTCTTTTATTTGCTAATACTTTAATATGCAATGAACTTTAACATTTAATCATAAGTCTTAATATGTCATCTTAAATTATTTGAAGGAACGTTCAATTTATTTAATAAACACATTGTATCACAATGCCTTAATAAGACAAATGGAAATACGAAAGATCGCGACGGAATTTCACTACTGATTTAAGTCACTTCATTAGGAATATCTCGACGAGACATTTGAATTCCTGGTTTGCGTGCCACTCGGTAAAATCTCTTCATTCGTGTGAGGACAATTGGATGTATACGCATTTACATGGATAAATGTGTGTACAAGGCTCGCGTGCGCGCACAAGCGTGAAAACGTCAAATGGAAAAAGGGAAGGAAGAACGAAGGAGAGAGAAAAAAAGTTCTACAAGTATAGTTAGTGAAATAAAAACGGTTTGTACTTAAATGGATTAAAATGCGCACGAGTGCAACAGCTTGTCAAACAAATCTATGCGAGATTTTCCGTATGTCTTTTACATTAAGAATAAGAATCAGTCTTGGTAATAAAGCGGTTGTAATTATGATAGGTGTTACTAAGATGGAAAATGATGATATGTCTAGAATTTAATACAGAAATTTTGTTGACATTAACTATATTCATTTTTGGTGTATGTTCCGTCGAAAACTAAAAATATTATTTAATAAAGTTGCGTGTTTCAAATAAGCATAAGTCTAATATAATAGAAATTCGAGTTACTTAATAATTACAAATTTAGCTGCGCAAATCCGAGTTAGTTGAAATGTTAAAATCCCGGTCTTGGTGGTTTAGTCTAAATAAAATAAATCGATTGTAATGTGTTTTTCGCGTTTTATCCATGCACATGTGGCGTTCGGTCGGGGGACTTTAAATTCATATAGTCTTCATTGATAAAGTGCTTATGACATCGCAAGTCTAAAACTTCAAAATCGGTTGATTGTTTTCCCTCTCTTTGCCGAAAAGTTTTCAATCCGAGTAAACAAAATAGCGTCGGGTTTAACAGTCAGTCACTCTTCAGAATTCGTACTTCTTGTCTATTGGTTCATTCGCGATGATTGTGAGTTCACTGTTTAATTAAGGGCGTACTACACTTAAAATAGGCCAAATGAATATTAATTGTTAAAAAATATAACAAATCTTCAATATTTCTCAATTTAACAATATGGGAGAAATAAAATTTTTTCTGATGTTAAAAAAAATTAAAATTACAATTTAGTCTAGTAAAAATTACGAGATTCGCAGTGTTACCATTACTTGAGAGTTAGGAATTTTTACCAAACTGCTTTGTAATATTTAAATTATTTCTCTCGTGAAGGAATGTTCAATTTATTTAATAAACACATTGTATCACAATGCCTTAATAAGACAAATGGAAATACGAAAGATCGCGACGGAATTTCACTACTGATTTAAGTCACTTCATTAGGAATATCTCGACGAGACATTTGAATTCCTGGTTTGCGTGCCACTCGGTAAAATCTCTTCATTCGTGTGAGGACAATTGGATGTATACGCATTTACGTGGATAAATGTGTGTACAAGGCTCGCGTGCGCGCACAAGCGTGAAAACGTCAAATGGAAAAAGGGAAGGAAGAACGAAGGAGAGAGAAAAAAAGTTCTACAAGTATAGTTAGTGAAATAAAAACGGTTTGTACTTAAATGGATTAAAATGCGCACGAGTGCAACAGCTTGTCAAACAAATCTATGCGAGATTTTCCGTATGTCTTTTACATTAAGAATAAGAATCAGTCTTGGTAATAAAGCGGTTGTAATTATGATAGGTGTTACTAAGATGGAAAATGATGATATGTCTAGAATTTAGTACAGCAATTTTGTTGACATTAACTATATTCATTTTTGGTGTATGTTCCGTCGAAAACTAAAAATATTATTTAATAAAGTTGCGTGTTTCAATAAGCATAAGTTTAATATAATAGAAATTCGAGTTACTTAATAATTACAAATTTAGCTGCGCAACTCCGAGTTAGTTGGAATGTTAAAATCCCGGTCTTGGTGGTTTAGTCTAAATAAAATAAATCGATTGTAATGTGTTTTTCGCGTTTAATCTATGCACATGTGGCGTTCGGTCGGTGGACTTTAAATTAATATAGTCTTCATTGATAAAGTGCTTATGACATCGCAAGTCTAAAACTTCAAAATCGGTTGATTGTTTTCCCTCTCTTTGCCGAAAAGTTTTCAATCCGAGTAAACAAAATAACGTCGGGTTTAACAGTCAGTCACTCTTCAGAATTCGTACTTCTTGTCGATTGGTTCGTTCGCGACCATTGTGAGTTCACTGTTTAATTAAGGGCGTAGTACACTTAAAATAGGCCAAATGAATATTAATTGTTAAAAAATATAACAAATCTTCAATATTTCTCAATTTAACAATTGTACATTGGAACATACTGCAGCTTAAGCTTTGGTATAGAATGACACATTTCATCAAGAAATAGGAACTTATTAGACCTAAATTGGATGATCGGTTAAAGCTGTAGTCTACTAGCTGAAAATGCATTTTTATTAATATGGAGGATGATATTATCAAATTTTAGTTTATTACTGATAAATTCATTGCAGCTTTGTAAGTATATGTAAATGTAACTGGCGAAAACAAATATTGTTTATCTTGATCAAGTTTAACAATCAATATATTCATTTTATCAATTTTATAACATTTTAACCTCAAAATCCCAATTTCATTTCAGATTTGGAGGTTCTAATGCTATAAAATATCGTATGAAACTATCGTGGAAGATGTTTTTTTACCTTTCTCGATGTTCTCGTTCGCTTTGCTCGTGCGAACAACCTCGAGAAAGGTAGAAAACTCTCCCACAACAGTGTCATAATATATTATTAAGTATATTACCCCATTCAAGTTCTTAGGTTAATTAATTTAATTAATTGATTAGGAAACCGTGTGAACACCCCATACAGAGATTTTGCTTTTTAGTTGATCTCGAGGATTTCCGCATTATACTTTTTACGTTCATAATCAGGCATTTGTCAACACGTAGTTAGTTTACAGTTTACATATGTAACTTACGATTACGTATTACGAGAAATAAAATACTTCCCACCTACACACTCAATACTGATTATACCATATAATTATTAAAAATTTGTAAAATTCAAAGGGCTTTTGCGCCGCATGGCTTTTCTTCTAAAAGCTAATAAATTCAACGAATTTATATTTCCTTTTTCTTTTTCTTAAAATTAATTCTAATAATTTAAAAACCATTAGATTCTATCCATGTTGGATAGAATTTAAAAACTACAGTGTATTCTTTTAAAGTTTCAAAGTTTTCATCAATTTGATTGAATGAATGGCCGAGTATATTTCTGACCAATGGGAATGAAAAACTGATGACTTCAATAGGTTTGAGTTTTGTGAATTTACTTTCACTTACTATATTATTTTACGAAGGTTTCGTCAATGGAAACCAGCGTGTATAGAAGAAACTAATCTTTATCAATTGTATTTTATCAACAAAAACACCAGTATCATTCAATTTTGAACATTGAAATTAATTTTTAAATTGAAATTTTTAATTACCAGAGTTTATAACTATTAGAAAAAATTAAATTAAGTTAAAATTAGTATTTTGAACGAAAATTTATTCTTCTAAATGCACAAAATTTAGGTGAGAAAATAAAAATAAAAATTCAGGTTGGAATTAAAACTTTAGAGATTAAAAGTTTTAACTTTCATTTAAATTACTGTTATAAAAAAAACATTTCTTTTAAAATATACTATATCTTTGTCAATTGCATTAAGAGACCTGAGTCTGCTGTTTTGGATATCATTCCAGCTATCTATCTTAACATACATAGGATTCTTTTTATTTCCATTAGTAAAATAAATTAAATTACTGCAAGATTTATACTGAAATGGACTAACGAAATTAAATCTTTTTTTAAGTTGAATATATGTACACACATAGATTAATTATAGTTTGTTGCGAAAACTTTTTATGTTAAATACCTCCGATCGAGTAATCAAGTTTAAATTTACGATCAGTAACCTAAATATTCACATAAATAAAGTGTACTCGATATCAACAACATCCTAACTCATACATAAGCATCGAAAAGTTTATTCGAGAGCACACTGATGCATAAAAATCTATTGAGAATAGCCTTATACATAAAACAATATCGTCCCGGGTGATAGAGAACCAACAGAGACAGAGCGAGGGCAATCGAACTTTTGTCCAGTCGATCAGTTAGGCGTCTATCCCGCGCGTACATATTCTGCGTAATCAGCGTGAATTAATCAGAGGTATACTGCAGCAAAATGGCTGGTGGTGCCTCGTGCGTCAGTGCGCGGACCGCTCAGCTGTGAAAGCCTGAGACGCGAATATACGTTCAGGCATTTAGGGTATCGAGCCGTGTATGCATCGGGAGAAACATCCCACCACCTTCCTGGATAGACTGTGGCGCGTGCGCTATTATCGTAATTGGATTATGCATATATAGATATCGTAATCAGGTGTGTGGAAAGAGAGCGAGAGGCAGAGAGAGAGAGAGAGAGAGAGAGAGAGACAGAGAGAGAAAGAGAAAGAACACGACGTGGAACAAACTGAACTTGGGAAATATAGACGGATATTTAATCCATGAGACTATAGCGTCGGGAATCTCCCATCGGGCGAAGAGAATAGCACAGGGAGGAAGACAAAGATACCGATATCGAAAGTGGAAAGGAGAGAGGGATAGATAAACAGAGAGGTGCGCGTCACAGCGTTTTGGATTACGTGCCTCGCCGAACGTAATCTCATTGAGAAAGTCAAGTTCTCAGTGATAGGGACGTGGATGGGGAAGGGGGACCGGGCCGAAGAGAGAATTCGCTTGCCTCGCAAATTGTTTGGAGCCTGATTTTGGTTTATGAATTCAATATCGTAATCGACAGACCCGATTCCCCGTGCGATACGACTGTTCGGTATACATACCCGAAATTTTACATACGAGAGTGATCGATCCTGTCGATTCTCGAAATTGCTGTCGTTTTGCTTTATCGTTCGTTCCCCCTGCCCACCCACCCCCCTCCTACCCCCTCCCCCTACCCTAACCCCTTCTACTACTTCCCCTCGATCCCACCACCCCCTCCCCTTTCGGGCTTTGCAATTCGAGCGTTAGTCATTTGCTTAATGTGATTGTTTAGATTAGAAAATGATTTGATTCCGTCATTATTGATGCAAATGAATCATTCCATCGTCAAATTTACACAAAGTTGCTTTATTTTTACGCATAGTAACCGTAGTGTACGATACTCAACATCGAAACATTAGACTTACTTGAATAAATATTTATTTTTGGAGAGGCAAATATATTTCGTTTATTTTAAATTAATTTACTCAATTTTATCTTTTTATAAAGTCTTTACGCTATACTTCATTTAACCTAATTCACCAAAAAACAGTAAATGAGCACATGAGCTAGCTATTCTTGTAAATTAAATATACATATGATTTTTTTCATAATTATTTATATTAAATTAATTATAAAGTAATATAATAAATATTGTACTTTTCTTTATATAGACAAATTGTGATGCAATATAAATAACGTAAGAAAATTTAGAATACTGCATAAAATGTAGCGTGGTAAAAACTCGTTTTCTGCTATCGGGAAGGTGTCACCCTGCCAAGGAAGTATAAAAGTCATAAACAGATTTAAATCAACATAACTTAAATATGATTGTGTCTATAAGTTTCGTGAAATTACTTAAATAGAAAATAAAATGTGGAGTTGGAGAAAATTTTCTTAACATTATTATTATAATACTGTTTAGAATTATCTTAATTAGGCAAAAGAGATACCTTCGGTTTCTGGATAAGATATAATGATTTCCCTTCATTTTATAAAACGGAATCTTAACGGCATACTAATTATTTTATTAGAATGTATTTTTTAAATATTATAATTTGGTATAGATTAAATTTACGATCAGTAACCTAAATATTCACATAAATAAAGTGTACTCGATATCAACAACATCCTAACTCATACATAAGCATCGAAAAGTTTATTCGAGAGCACACTGATGCATAAAAATCTATTGAGAATAGCCTTATACATAAAACAATATCGTCCCGGGTGATAGAGAACCAACAGAGACAGAGCGAGGGCAATCGAACTTTTGTCCAGTCGATCAGTTAGGCGTCTATCCCGCGCGTACATATTCTGCGTAATCAGCGTGAATTAATCAGAGGTATACTGCAGCAAAATGGCTGGTGGTGCCTCGTGCGTCAGTGCGCGGACCGCTCAGCTGTGAAAGCCTGAGACGCGAATATACGTTCAGGCATTTAGGGTATCGAGCCGTGTATGCATCGGGAGAAACATCCCACCACCTTCCTGGATAGACTGTGGCGCGTGCGCTATTATCGTAATTGGATTATGCATATATAGATATCGTAATCAGGTGTGTGGAAAGAGAGCGAGAGGCAGAGAGAGGCAGAGAGAGAGAGAGAGAAAGAACACGACGTGGAACAAACTGAACTTGGGAAATATAGACGGATATTTAATCCATGAGACTATAGCGTCGGGAATCTCCCATCGGGCGAAGAGAATAGCACAGGGAGGAAGACAAAGATACCGATATCGAAAGTGGAAAGGAGAGAGGGATAGATAAACAGAGAGGTGCGCGTACAGCGTTTTGGATTACGTGCCTCGCCGAACGTAATCTCATTGAGAAAGTCAAGTTCTCAGTGATAGGGACGTGGATGGGGAAGGGGGACCGGGCCGAAGAGAGAATTCGCTTGCCTCGCAAATTGTTTGGAGCCTGATTTTGGTTTATGAATTCAATATCGTAATCGACAGACCCGATTCCCGTGCGATACGACTGTTCGGTATACATACCCGAAATTTTACATACGAGAGTGATCGATCCTGTCGATTCTCGAAATTGCTGTCGTTTTGCTTTATCGTTCGTTCCCCCTGCCCACCCACCCCCCTCCCTTACCCCCTCCCCCTACCCTAACCCCTTCTACTACTTCCCCTCGATCCCACCACCCCCTCCCCTTTCGGGCTTTGCAATTCGAGCGTTAGTCATTTGCTTAATGTGATTGTTTAGATTAGAAAATGATTTGATTCCGTCATTATTGATGCAAATGAATCATTCCATCGTCAAATTTACACAAAGTTGCTTTATTTTTACGCATAGTAACCGTAGTGTACGATACTCAACATCGAAACATTAGACTTACTTGAATAAATATTTATTTTTGGAGAGGCAAATATATTTCGTTTATTTTAAATTAATTTACTCAATTTTATCTTTTTATAAAGTCTTTACGCTATACTTCATTTAACCTAATTTCACCAAAAAAACAGTAAATGAGCACATGAGCTAGCTATTCTTGTAAATTAAATATATATGATTTTTTTCATAATTAATTTATATTAAATTAATTATAAAGTAATATAATAAATATTGTACTTTTCTTTATATAGACAAATTGTGATGCAATATAAAATAACGTAAGAAAATTTAGAATACTGCATAAAATGTAGCGTGGTAAAAACTCGTTTCTGCTATCGGGAAGGTGTCACCCTTGCCAAGGAAGTATAAAAGTCATAAACAGATTTAAATCAACATAACTTAAATATGATTGTGTCTATAAGTTTCGTGAAATTACTTAAATAGAAAATAAAATGTGGAGTTGGAGAAAATTTTCTTAACATTATTATTATAATACTGTTTAGAATTATCTTAATTAGGCAAAAGAGATACCTTCGGTTTCTGGATAAGATATAATGATTTCCCTTCATTTTATAAAACGGAATCTTAACGGCATACTAATTATTTTATTAGAATGTATTTTTTTAAATATATTATAATTTGGTATAGATTAAATCGATCAAAATACATGATAAATAGTGTAACTGTGTTGTACAACGATGCATAATCTACTACCAGCCGGTGTAGAAAAATATTTTTCCGCAAGTATATAAAGATACATAGAGAGAACACAAATATTAGTATCTGCAGGTCCCCTTCGGAAAATTTAGTCCGTTTCCAAAAGGAAACATAACACAGTGACAGACAAAGTTGTCAACCATCAGTCACATACTCACATACATACACAGAAATTCATAGTGGATAGACGAGTTTACGGACGCCTTTACCCCGTACGTAAGCATAGAACGAGGAAAGGCACACACGCGGACAGCTGCCACGGTTTAATCACCTTTGCCGAATCTGCCCGCGTAACGCACCGTAATACGATAATGTATACATCGACATACTAATATTAGCGCGACCCCACCAATCGATTTGATAAAGGTCTGTAAACGTTCAAAACTAAGTAAATACGAAATACAATTTTGCCTTTCTTCCCTTGAATTTGAATTATGATTTTCTCGTTTGAACATTATTTGCAATGAGTATCAACTTTCAGATATTGATTTCTTAAATATATATTTAATTATAAAATCGATTCTTATTTATTTACAGATATCTCCGTACTTTATAAATAATATTATTTCGATAAGTAGTTTTTTTACTTCTTTTTTTAAACAGTATCGTTTTCTTTTTATAATTTATTAATGTGAAGTATAGATACAGAGTAAAATATTAACTGATTATTTTTCGATAATTTTTTGTATGATTTAACTATTTTTCAGTATAAGTAAAAACTTAAAAAAATATTTTTATTAATTTTAAATTCTGATATAAATGTTCAAAATTTAATAATATTTTATACCATGAATGGTCCGCAAGGTTTTTCATTTCTTTCACTACATTTTTATAATCGTTGAATTGAAATTGATTATCATCAATGAGGGCAAAGTAAAAAAGGGAGAGTGTACCGTGTTTTCTCTATGATAGCAATTACAGAAAAAGCTACTGAAATTTTGTACGTATGTCACGCTGTAGTTGTAAGAACAACTCAGTAGTATTTCACTACCTGGGTTCGTTAAGACCTTGTGGGTCATTGATTTCAATCGAAAGAAAAAAGATGCTTCGTAATAGAAGAAACATTGAACCTAAATTTACGAAATTATTTCACCTTAAAATAATTTTTAATTAAAAAATGTTTTTATATAAAAAGTTTAGTTATTAATTGTCTTATTAAATATGCAACACACTTGAAATGCTTCGCATTCAATATACATATATACATTACTATAGTAATTAACGCGTGTGATGTAGGTACATATAAGTTTAAAATTAGTAATAAATAAATTAGCGAAATTAATGATCAAATAGACAATGTATAGACATTTACGTGATTAAACGTTAAAATATTTAACTTGGAGACAATAAATTTTTCGGTCAATCTGGCTATGCAATGAGGCGATCGTAAAACCGAAACTAGGAAGGAAAGCGGAAAGGGATTCCAAAAACGTACAACCGCGAAGACCAAAAGGAATCGATGCGTCCTTGCTTCGGTCGACTTTACTCTCCATTCTCTACATCTCTTCCTTTCTCTCTTTATTTATCCAACTTTGCTCCGAGTACTAGGCAAACGAAGAGTTTGCCAGAGTATATCCTCTCTGTGTAATGAACGGCGCAATCGGGACACCTGTACCCACTACACCAGTCCGAAAATCGTTTGTCACCGCTATGTTTCGGTATTGTATGTCTTTCAACTAAATATTTACTTTTTTTTTTAGATTTTTTCGTTGAACACATATAATCTATACTTACAATATATAAAGTATCTATATATATATACTTATAATTTTTTAATATAAAGTAATGATTATGTTTTTATAAAGTAAAAATTTTTGTTATGTAATATTTTTAAAGGGTCATATGATGTATAAGTAAAATTCTGTGGCGGTAAGGAAAAAGGTCATAAGTCCATTTTTTTGAAAAATCGAGTTAAGCTTATTTTAGAATCAGAGGCATGTAGAGCTTCTATTAAAAACAAGTCTGATCGAAAAAAAAAATTTGGTTAAGAATAAAGAGAATTGGAAAAGGGCATAAGTCCGTTCGACACAATCGCGATTAAGAAAAAGGACATAAGTCCAAACAAATAATTGTACCTTTTACACAAATCGTCTCTTATCTATTATTGCTTCTGTTGAGTTGTGCCTGATAAAATATTACAATGCGTATATATCAAAGAAACGTTCTACACACCGATATAAGTAGTAAGTGGCATTATTAAAGTTTTTATAGAGTCTACATACCATCATGGTCAATAGCACTATCGTCTGAGTCCGTAATACGATAATGTATACATCGACATACTAATATTAGCGCGACCCCACCAATCGATTTGATAAAGGTCTGTAAACGTTCAAAACTAAGTAAATACGAAATACAATTTTGCCTTTCTTCCTTTGAATTTGAATTATGATTTTCTCGTTTGAACATTATTTGCAATGAGTATCAACTTTCAGATATTGATTTCTTAAATATATATTTAATTATAAAATCGATTCTTATTTATTTACAGATATCTCCATACTTTATAAATAATATTATCTCGATAAGTAGTTTTTCTTACTACTTTTTTTAAACAGCATCGTTTTCTTTTTATAATTTATTAATGTGAAGTATATTAATTGATTATTTTTCAATAATTTTTTGTATGATTTAACTATTTTTCAGTATAAGTAAAAACTTAAAAAAATATTTTTATTAATTTTAAATTCTGATATAAATGTTCAAAATTTAATAATATTTTATACCATGAATGGTCCGCAAGGTTTTTCATTTCTTTCACTACATTTTTATAATCGTTGAATTGAAATTGATTATCATCAATGAGGGCAAAGTAAAAAAGGGAGAGTGTACCGTGTTTTCTCTATGATAGCAATTACAGAAAAAGCTACTGAAATTTTGTACGTATGTCACGCTGTAGTTGTAAGAACAACTCAGTAGTATTTCACTACCTGGGTTCGTTAAGACCTTGTGGGTCATTGATTTCAATCGAAAGAAAAAAGATGCTTCGTAATAGAAGAAACATTGAACCTAAATTTACGAAATTATTTCACCTTAAAATAATTTTTAATTAAAAATGTTTTTATATAAAAAGTTTAGTTATTAATTGTCTTATTAAATATGCAACACACTTGAAATGCTTCGCATTCAATATATATACATTACTATAGTAATTAACGCGTGTGATGTAGGTACATATAAGTTTAAAATTATTAAATAAATAAATTAGCGAAATTAATGATCAAATAGACAATGTATAGACATTTACGTGATTAAACGTTAAAATATTTAACTTGGAGACAATAAATTTTTCGGTCAATCTGGCTATGCAATGAGGCGATCGTAAAACCGAAACTAGGAAGGACGAAGGGATTCCAAAAACGTACAACCGCGAAGACCAAAAGGAATCGATGCGTCCTTGCTTCGGTCGACTTTACTCTCCATTCTCTACATCTCTTCCTTTCTCTCTTTATTTATCCAACTTTGCTCCGAGTACTAGGCAAACGAAGAGTTTGCCAGAGTATATCCTCTCTGTGTAATGAACGGCGCAATCGGGACACCTGTACCCACTACACCAGTCCGAAAATCGTTTGTCACCGCTATGTTTCGGTATTGTATGTCTTTCAACTAAATATTTACTTTTTTTTTTAGATTTTTTCGTTGAACACATATAATCTATACTTACAATATATAAAGTATCTATATATATATACATATAATTTTTTAATATAAAGTAATGATTATGTTTTTATAAAGTAAAAATTTTTGTTATGTAATATTTTTAAAGGGTCATATGATGTATAAGTAAAATTGGGGATATAATTTCCTAAATATATTTATTTACATATCTGTTACTATATATATAATGGACTTGTCAATGGTTTTTGAATTGGATGAAAAATATACGAAGACACTACTTTAACTGTTATATGTAAAAGTATTTTCGGACTTATACAATTCAATTGAATTTTATTATAGACATAGTACGGATTGAAAATTCACTAATATTGTTTGAAAAAGAGGTCATTCTTTACACTAATATACCTCCAGTTCTATTAGTTGTGGAATAAAAATAACAAATGCATATATAAGTGAGACTAATTATTACAATTTTCTGTTTTAAAAAATTTTTTGAAGTAATTTTACATTTTTTATATTGTTCTAAGGAAAAAATAAAATTTTAAAATTTTATAATTGGTTCTATTACTTATATATTTTTATTATAAATAGTAACAGATTAAAAATTCCAAAGAAACTCAAAATAAGATCTTGACAAAATCTAAAATTTTTCATGAAGGTTTCCTTAGCTATAATGTTTTAAGAAAATAATTATTAACATGAGAATATATCTTAGTAAAACGAATTTAATGAAATTACTTGTACTCGTTATATGCATTTATTTAAAAATGTTATGATTTCCAAAATAAATAGATAGTAGGTTAGCTATGAGGTTCCAGGAACTGAGCCAGAAACCCCATAGCTTCTGGGTCAAAAAAACCCCTCCCCTCCCACAATTCGAGACTGCACGTACATTCCAAGAACTGAGCCAGAAACCCCATAGTTTCTGGGTCAAAAAACACCTCCACTCCCACAATTCGAGACTGCACGTACGTTACAGGAACTGAGCCGGAAACCCCATAGCCCATAGCTTCTGGATAAAAAAATACCCCACACCCTCCCACCATTCGAGAATGCGCGTACATTCAAAAAATTCCTCCCCTCCCGCAATTCGAGAATGTACGTACATTCAAAAACCCCCTCCCACGACACCGACGGTGCTGCGAACATCTTGTGCAACTTTATCGCTTGCTTATTGGTAGCAATCCTTTGCACTGCAATGAAATCGTTTGCAACTCGATAGTTATCGTTTGCACTTTAATTAAATTGTGCAAATTTTTAATATAGTGAATTTTTATGTATATTAGAAAATAAAAAGAGCTTCAACCATCGTCTTTTCCTGTGAGATGCTCCTTTTCAATCATATCTCCATTTAATTTTTTATTACATTTGACCAATCTAATTCGCGATGTCCTCAGAGGAGGGTGTCCGTAGAGTTTAGCAGAAGATACCGCTTGTCATCGTGGAGGCTAAATGCGACCTTTGTTTCCCTTTCCGTCCGCACTACATGGTTCATGGAGCGGATTTTATTTTGCTAGCACGTAATAGTGAATTTGTTGAAGAAGCACTCCTTATAATCTTTGAATTTAATGCTTGTTTGGACCAAGTTGCCTTTAACGCCCTTAGCCTTCTTTATAGGTTTGGAAATTTCTACCAGGTCGCTATACAATTTACTGCGAAAACCTATAAATTCAATCATTATTTGTCCATTGTATTCGTTCTTCATCAGACTTATAACCTTCTTGTTCTTTCTGGGCATTCCAAACGGGTTGTTGTCTGGGTAGCCCGATGTGTCAAAACGGTAGATGTTCTCCTTCATGACTTCATAGATATCGTCGTAACGAATTTCGTGCACAAACCTGTCCGTGTAGGTGTACAATAGCTTACACTTTCCGTCGTACATGAGAGTCTTGGAAATGTCTAGCACTGACAAACCCACATATATAGGCTTGTTGATGCTGATCTCTGTTCGCGTCAGCTGTTTTGCGACCAGATTCTCCTCGAAGATTGATCGGCTGTTCTGCATCGCAATGACCGTTCCGCTTGTTGATAAGCTTCACATCCACATGTTTTTGCTCATTCTCGTATACTGCATTTATCAGAAACTTGAAGAAAAACTTTCTTAAACTTATTCTTCGCGTTTTGCCTTTTTTCAGTGTTTAAGTCCACGTATGATTTCAATCACGGACTTTGTCGAAATCGCAGTAATCAATGTATTTTCTTTAACACTAGCCCGGGTGCAAGGACTTGTTTCAAGGCTCGATAGTATGTAACATATCTTTGCTTACTGTACAATGTAGTCATCAGTTTCTTATGTTTCGAGCCAGATAGAGCTAGATGTTCCGCACATAATGGCAAGTCTTTTTGCAAGTCGTGTATGTGCCCTGGATATTCCAAGTCGACTTTGAGAATGTATCCAATGCCGTAGTCGTCCGGTACATTCAAAAAATCGTGCTCACCCTTGCAGTCAATCCACTTGAAATTGCCATATGATATATGCTGTTTCATGTCCCACCCATACAAATTATTAGCGTCATAATACATAAGGTAGGATTCTTCTTCGTCGTTTCTAAAGTTTTCAGCCATATAATGGTTATGAGCCTTTGCATACCTGCTGCATCATTGGCTAATACCTCCTCTAATTCCACGCTCCATAAACAGCAGCATGTTTACGTCGGTAAGTAGTTCGAATTCTACTTGTGTATACTTCAACATTGCGTTCCACGTCAAACCAGAAGTAGTATAGTACCAGGCAGGATCAAGGACTTGTCCATACACGTCTACACAAGTCTTTCGGAAAATTTCAAACACGTCTGCGAGTAGTAGCATGTCCGTTTTCAAGTACAAATCGGAATACTTACCCAGTGTTTCAATGCTAAATAGTACGTTTTAAACATTTGCAGCATGCTCGTACTCTATGTCCGCAATACCACTGTTGTATAACTTACTAAAAAATTCCTCTTGAGATGGAACTTATTTCTCCATTAATTTTTCGAACGAACCTACGTAATCGTAAGGAAACACACCTTTTCAAAGTAGCAGCTTTATCTGTTGTGAAGTGTAGCCATCTTCCTTAATAAATACTGAGCTCGTAATGCTGAGATCTTGCACATACGATGCCAACCGTTCGAGGGACGAAGCCATAAATCCGAATGAGACTATGAATCTAAAATTTATCTCACTTCCTTCGATATACTTCGTAAATGAAATATATCAATGTTTATTTTCAGGAATCAAGTGCACACGTTCCTTTAGATTTGGAGAAAATGCAAGGTCTTCAACGATAATAATGAAATACGACTGGTATAGACCTTACGACGTTGATGTTTATATTACAGCCTTCGTGCGCTGCTCCTCTATATTTACCAGTCAAGTGACAATTATCACGAGTTTTCCTTTGATCTTCGGAAAATCCTTTACCTCATATGTGGCAGGAACTGGCGTCTTTAAACTGCTGCTCTTCTGCAGGAGTAAGCCATGTTGGTTGAGGAGCGTGGTGCAGCTGTCCCAACTCAACTGAAGTTCACCAACAAACCATTCGGCAGGCGTTATACGGTCACTTCCATCTTCTTCTTGTCGATAACTCCGGTAATTGGATCTCGAATCGTCGAAACTACATTTTAAAGAATAACCTATGCTGTAGGCTTGATGCTGCTGGAATGTGCGGACGTCACCTTCGACAGGTTTAAGTAAACACTCTACATGTTTCTGCATTGTCTCCTTCGAATAGAAGAATCGTAAACTTCTATCACAGATGATTAGTTTTGAACGATGTTTGGTCAATTGACTTTTAACCAAAACAGCCAAATTTTTAATACTTACTTCAATTTTAATCTCTGTTTTTGAGCTCTTGATAATGTCCCCGCACCGGCAATCTTCTTCAAAGCCAACATAGCCTCAGAGGTTAGGTCCAATCATCGAACAAAATCCGAGTAGACATCATCACCCTTGGCTGCAGAGCCTAACGCGTTCAGGAGTAGATTTACCGTATGCCCGACGTACTCCATTGACAACATCATTGACGGAAACTGATGGAAATCGTCTCTAGCGCTTCCTGGACATCCTCACGCAGAGAAATCTCTTCAGGGAATTAATAATAAAATATCATTTGCAACATCAAATTTTTTAAAAATATATGTTTCAAAATTCGAAAATAGGCTATAAAGCAAAAGCAATTCTATAAACCTAAAAACAAATTTTTTCCCTGAAATCTATGGGAATCGAAAAAGAAATTACATTCTCAAAGCGATCGATATGAACATAGTAGCTTAAAAAGTATAACACACACTCACACACGCGGACATATTCTAAAAACACGTTATTCGTACTTTAAATATGACAAAACATTATTTTTGCAATAGTATGCGGAAAATTGTCGTTTTCCGCATTAGTTTTAGTGCGGAAAATGCCTTTTTTCAATATAGTAAGACTAATGCGGAAAACGACAATTTTCCGCATACTATTGCAAAAAATATCGTTTGTAACTAACCGGCTCCGCCGGCTACTCGTGTCCGGTAATCACGCTCGTGCGGGAAATCGCATTTTCCGCACTTGTTACAAAATATACTATTCTAACTGTACATTTTAGCGAATTTTCCTCTACTAGGAAGCATTATAAAGAACTTTAAAAAAATTTTCAAAACAGAAAATTGTAATCTTGAGTGTCAACTTTAATACGCATATTTTACTTTATTCTGCGACTAATATAGATTTGCAATTGCATTAATTTGAAAAATGACATTTTTCAAACAATATTCGAGATATTTTGGCCAGTACTGCATAACATATATAATCTAAAGTTCTTTTATCGAAATACTTAATATTCTAATACATTTCTTATCCGTTCTTCTGGTTATATTTAATCCTGATAATATCGTAACATAAATACCAACATACTGGACATTTATGTAAAAGATTTTAGTAGGCAATTTAAATTGAATTTTTAATCTGTTATATTGAAAAAAGATAAATTGTGAGTGTCGATTGCTATTCACTATCAAGTATAAAGTAGATCACTATTAAGTAAAAAGTATTTGAAAAGATAGTTAAAAAGAAGTCGAATAATTTTAGATGGCTTTTCTCCTTAGACAAAGACAGGACAAATTGAATTAGTTTTTCTGAAACTGGAAATATTCTAAACAAACACAGCGAAAATCGAATATAGACAAAGTGAAGTAGCGCACGAGAAGGAGTTTTGCAATTTCCCTCAGTGATCTTAACGAATCCAAAGTCAACCGTTAAAAAAAAGCACCTCTAATCCCAAAGAATGTAAGAAGCTTACGCACACAGCATTATTGGGCGCGAGCCATCGGTGGAAAAACGAAAGCGTAAGAAAAGCCGGCGATCCACTTATCGCAGGGAGTATATCTTCGGGGTCGCGGCCATACTTAGTACACTGAAGTTTCGCAGTGCAACAACGGTGAGCGCTTTTCTACCCTCCCCGCACCACTTTCAAGTTCTCTCGGTGAGTCCACAATGCGCTCACCCGGAGTGCAGCACTTTCGCTAATGCGGGCAAGCGACCCTACAAACTTCGACAAAGAAGCGCAAAGGACAAGGTGGGGTAGATTGAGATGGAGATGGGTGAACGAATGGACGCACCTACCATCTCGGGGTTGATCGATATCGCAAGAGACCGTGGAAAGAGGATGGCTAAGGGCTTGCAAGGCTCTTTTTGAGACCCGGGATGCCTGGGATCGGCTGCTTCTCTTTTTTTCTTTCATATTCGTCACGTCCTCGTTTTGAGATTGAAGCTGACCGAGAAACTTGATAACGGACAATGGAATCAAGTGTGAGATGCTTTCCAGATTCTGGCATTCTTTGCCTTTGATAAAGTTATGTTCATTCAATTTCGACTTGTATATTTTTCCGAAAATTCTGTGTTATAGATGGAGACTAATCGTAATATTCCTTAAAACTATAGTATGATTACGTTATTAACGGTAGAATTATGTAACTCAGACGAAGATCAACTTCGATACAATCATAATTAGTACCTTATCTACACTTCGATTTTAATCGCATAAGAAACGAATAATTAATTGTTTTATCGATTACCGCTAGACGTATTACACTATAAAGTGAAGAAGTAGTTGAGAAAAACTTCTTAAACGATAAGAACTTGAAGTTTGACCGACAATTTCAGAATACAAATTGTTATTTATGACGTGAATTCGCATTTCAATCGCAAGCTAGAACACAATGTCATATCTGATGACACAGTTCTTATTATTCGCTTCGTCAAGAAATTCAAAATTCCGTTAACGTTACCTTCTCCCTCTTCTTTCTTCTACCAGAATCATATCGCATCACCGTAAGCAATATGCAACTTTTTATTCTCATCCAATTTTTCATCCAATTCTAGAACTCGCTCAAGCTTGAATTAGAAACAGTACACACAAAGCGGATAAACCGATTGCGAATTCCGCATATGCCGGCTCCTTCACCAAAAAAAGAGAAGGAGCAGACGAAAAAAAAGGAAGGAGACGACAGCGAGAGAAAGAGAAATTACCCGACGGGGGCGAGCCCTGCGGCGGACAGGACGTGACGTCAGCGAATGCAAATTCCACGCGCGCGCCGACATCCTACTTTTATTGCCGGCCAGATCCGTTGATATTCTTCTCGGCGCGCACTCAATCGCGACGGGGGTGCGCGCGGGCCTCGATGCCCCTTGCTCCCTCTCACTCTCTTTGAGGTTTTTTACGGTCTCGTGCTTCGATCGCTTGGTAGTTTAACCGCAGGATTCTCGCTCCTGTGTATTTTACTTTTCAATGATGCGGGTCATTGGGATTGAATCATTTTTTTGGATCCATTTCCCTTTCACTAAGCGCGTCGCTGACATTTACGTTTTATGGATATATATTTTGTCGGTTTGTAAGAGTTTAAAATTGGTAAATAAAATTAGAGAAAGATTAAGGAGTACGTACATTACAGTTGGTGCAGTGAGGAAAGTAAGTCTCATCACTCACCGCGCACACCGTTGTCATGGATCCTCTCACCTTCACACGCCGCCTGTAAACTTAAGTTTTTGTTTACGGTTTCATTATCATCGATTTATAAGCATATTTGCTCGATAACGAAGGTTTATATTTTGTATACGAATTTACTTATGTTAATTTTAGTATATGTAGTTTTAATCAATATATATTTTTGTTCTCGATCAATTGCGCTCTAAAATCGTACACGTTTAATTTAATTTCGAATCTCCATTAAAGATAATGTACAATGAACCTACTTCTACGTCACGTATCTTATAAATTGTATTGATAAAATATTTAAAAAATTCATACTTTTCTGACCATTTTATAAGTCACATATTTAAATTTCATAACATTTTATGTTTGTTGAAATATATATGAGACTTCTTAAACAATAACTTTTTAACGATTTTAAAGTATGCTGAAATATTTGTATATATTAATTATTTTTAAGATGAGCAATGATGTATTAAAAAATGTGGATATTTACCGCTAGAAATACATCAGAATAAATTTCAATTTCAATTTTTACTCGAACATTTTATGTATTCAGAAGTTTCGACTATTTTAAATATTTAAATTAATTGAAAATAAAAATAATATAAATCTAATTAATATGTATTTTAAAATAGTGTAGAAATTTATTTCCTAAGCATTTAAATAATTAACGCGTTCTCGTAAAAGAAATTCTTAATAGCTGTATTATAATATAAAAATATAAAATGTGAATTTTAATTTGTGATTCAAATTTCATGTACATTGAATAAATATTAAATTGAAAAATCGATAATCTCGAATCTTTTTTCAGGAATATATGAAAATGTAGATTTTTATTTAACATTTTTTGCCCATGTAAAACAGATTAGATATTCAAACAGTACGGAAAAAGTCATTTGATTAGAAAAGAAACCGCTCTACCGTTTGCCCATTGTATTGCATCGCTACTTTCCAACCCGAAAATGTTCGTTACTTCCATTGGATTACAAGATTATAAAAAAAATCCACCTATCGTTGTTAAAAATTAAATATTTAAATGAAATAGCAGAAAAAAAGTGAATAGCTAATTTGAATTCTGTGGAGCAAAAAAAATACCGTCAGTCACCTGAATACTAGTAAATACATTAGTCACACTTGTCAAAACGCATATAAATATACTCAATATCTTGGATAAAATGTTAACACGACATTTCTACTAACTAAAGCAAGCGTTACTATACAGTAAGCAGTGACGAGAAAAGAGGAAAAAAAAGGTCGCTCAATACGTAAATGTACCGGGCTTCAAGAGTCAAAATATGTACCTACCCGTAGCTCGTTACGTTTAATGCGCACTCACCGACCTCTACTCGGAGTCTCTCTCCTCAGGCCGGGCGCTCGATGTATCAGAAGAGAGGCGTGTGGTTATTATGAATGCAGCGCGCGCGATACGGCAGTGATCGATGATGCCATGGGTCTTCTCCTTCTTTTGCATCGTAAAACGAGTATAAACGATTGATACTCGTATACGATGTTAAAGGGTTAAATAAAATTCTATATTAGCAAGCACTGACTTTGCATATTCCACCAAGAATTTTAAAGTACCACGTCGAACGGGCAGAACAAATGAGTTGCCGTGCACCTTAAATAACAGGACTTTAAATACTCTCTGTAGATATTTACCGGTAAAAAGTCAGCTAACTTTTTTAACCTGTGTGTTATATTGTATCTTTTAATACACTTTTTGACGATAGTACTTTTCGATCCTAGATTTTAAGTGATGACAGTTTCCCAACTATCGCATTTATAAAATGTTAACTAAATTGCGTAAAAGAAATTGTATAAAGTACAAATTGTATTGATACATGTCGAATCACGCAATAATGTGTTACTGAACCGTTAACATATATACGCGTACATTGAATTTTATAACAATATGTTAAGATACACAAGTTTGTGAATTGCGAAACTAATATTTGAACGGTGGCGTTTGAAAAAGAAGAAGGAGCAAGATGGGGAAGCAAGCAAAAAGGATGAGAAAGCAAAATATTATAAAGAGCTCTCTATTATCGATTGATACGAATCGTTCTCTGAATTACTGGTGAGATCTATATATGAGTGAATGTCTACAAATCTATGTTGCACTTATGGATATCCTGATCAATTGTATGGTTTATCAACATATACTTAATTCTAATTTCACACATAGAATACAGTTCAATTTTCTGTTATTCAATTTTCAATATTAAACATCGTCTTTCAATATAAATAAAATTGACAGTTTAAAATAATCAGTGGTGAGCGTTGTATTTAAAATTCTCAGTAAAAAATATACGGGATTATTAAAATTTTAATTTTCATCGATTTTCATACAGAAATTTTTTATTTGAATATCATTAAAAATAATTGAAAAAGGAAATTTTGATGAAAAAAATAAGCTTAGCCCGGCCGGGTTTGGTACTATTTTTATATAACTTATTCGCGTGATATTTTTATACACGTTTCGGTAGTTTATACAGATATAGACTTGTAATGGACAGATAAAGAAAAGAAAAAGGAGAGGGATCGCCAACTCAGCTAAAGCTTCACGACGACAGACTTGTATTTTCACGTTGTCGACTTATCTCGTCTCACATGGTGCCCTTAAGGGAATTGAATATCCTTTTTTTGTATTCGCGTCTATCTGCAGGAGGTACATCAAATCTTTATTTGTATGCGTGTTCAATGCATTTTTACGCAGATTAACCTCGTTAGACAAGGTAAATCAATTTCTCGCTTAGGTAGATTATTAGTCGTTAGTGGCCACTCGTTAATGTTTTAGCACAGGGTTCATCAGTCTCCTTCGCAGTCTAAATATCAGGTACGTCTATCATCTGTATGTTTTGTTATTGATGTACATTCTTGAAACTGTTTTTAATCTTTACATCGCCAGTCACTTACTAGGGCATTGAAATATTGTTATTCTTTAATTTCACATAGTAATTTTAATTATACATTAAAATCATTATTATTCGCTGAATGCTGAATAAACAATTTTCTTTGATAGTTTCAAGGTTGACTATTCTTTTCTATTATTCGAAATAATGGATTCTTGAAGGATGAACCGACGAATTATTAAAAACCATAATGAAATACTAAAATCCATGTTATTACTTCCGTAAACGTATATAATTCTCGAGACCTCAAGAATAAAGTGTATAACAGTAAAACAAGGAATCAAGTCTGCCCCGAAAAAGAGATGAAAACTCAAGCTCGAGGTAAATAACGTAAAAGAGGAAAAAAAAGTATGAAGCGGCCATGGGGTAGAATAACAAAAATACCCGCTCGGAAATTCTCGAGAAAAATTTCCAGTAGGACGAGCATCAATTAAAGCTTGCCTCACGCATGACAACATAACGACGCCATTTCCTCGAATCACGTTGGGTCTTTTCGCCAACTGGAGGACGTAACGCAGTTAACCGGAAATCTACCTGGGCGATATAGGTGACAGGCCCTCTCTCTCTCTCTCTCTCTTTCTATCCTTTTCTCTCGGGGGCTGCCTTTCTTCCTTCGCGATAGAGGCGCCTCGAGAAAAATAGAGGTTAGGAGAGGGGAGGGGAGGGGGGGGGGAGGAGAGAGAATTCGTATAGGACGAGGAAGAAGGAAGGCACTCGTAACGCCGCAGTGTAAACGCAGTCTTAAGCTGGCCCGAGGCGTCGGCTTCGATCCACCTTTCGACGACGCTCGGAGGTCTTGAATTACGGCCAAACTCGAAACACGTTTCCAGTCCGCGCCAGTCTACAGTTCGATGGCTATGGTTAGACCGATCCTTTATCAGTCTATCCCTTTCTCTATCGATGCCTTTTTCGTCTTGTTCGCGAGACTCTTTTCGTTCTATTTTTCTTTTTCAGTGCAGTGCGTCTCTCACCTCTTCCGATTCTCTCGTGTGGCGTGGTTCAGACTGAGAGAGAGGGAGAGAGGGAAAGAGGGAAATTCCTAGGGCCTCGAGAGAGATTAGGTCGGTGGGCTCGTGCATGGTACGGGCTAAGAGAAACGAGAATTTCTTACTGCAACCGTAACTCACGCGCGGCTTGATGTAGAAAGACGAGGGGTAGAGAGCGACTAGCGTCTTGCCTAACTGTTATATTAGCTTGCTTGCTTTCTTTCTTTCTTTCATTCTTACTTTCTTTCTCTCTTTTTTTCTCTCTTTTTTTCTTCCTTTCTGAAGATAGCACCATAGCGTCTTTCCTCCCACTACCTCTCCTTACACTGCTCTACATTTTAATACACTAGGCTGATTAAACCGCGAGATATTAATATTTTATTGCGAGCTATTTTTATTTTTCTATGAACGAGTCGATACTTCTTGTCTCCGGAAAGCCGAAGAGAAAACTTTTTAAGAGGTATCGCAAATCCTTATTTTATTTGTCATTCTTTCTATTATTCTAGAATGCAATCTTTCAAGAATACTGAAATTTCATTCTAAAGTTTGATCACGAGATACTAATCATACACAAAAGTAATGTGTATTATAATTTACAATTACTCTTCTTTATTTTATACTTCGTTAAAATTATTTCACCTTGTATGTAAAGAAGTAATCTCTTTAATTTGTCGCAAGTATATACATTCAGTCTAAATACGATTTATCTATGTTCTTTCATGGAAAACCAGTCGGTATTTATAGACTCGATCCGTTACTTTAAACTTAAGAAGATCCTATATATGGTTAATGCAATGACTTGAATTTAATGAAACTCTGATTTAACCATACTTTTCATTAGCTGAACTGTTTCGTATAAAGTAAAGGTGATTATGGAGTTCCAAATATAAATAAATTTAACACAAAATAGTTTGTTTTAACTTATATATTTATTCTTTGTACTAGATAGAAGCTATTTACTAAATTATATGCGTCTGTAAATACGGTTCGCGCGCGCACCAATACAAGTCGGCTTAACGAACAATATATGCTATTTGAGGCTCGAAAGAACTGCTCAAATCGAAGGGATAGAGAGAAGTGTCGGTTCCTTGCTATTTTCTCTTGCTCATTACCTACCTAACGCCACGCCGCCGAGACTTGACGCACATAAGGTCATCACGTGCATTTTATTGCCTTTACCTGAGAAACATGAAGAAGCCTATGCACACGTATATAGTAAAATACACGAAAATAGAAGAGTGTACGTAAACATATGTGCCGTATATTTCCACGGCGTCGCCCCGTCGCCTTACAGTCCCGGCAAACCTTTCGGTTTTACCGTCCAGGTAGCGATCTTCAGTTCTTTCTGGCCTTATTGCCAGAAAATGCGAGATCTATAATAGTCTCAGGACGACTCGCATCGTCCCTAACTAGAGGCGTGAAGCCACGAATCACCATGTGACTCGCGCGGTGGGGCTAAACCGTAGGAAAATACGCACAAAATGCACGTTAAAAATTAAAATATAATAGACTTGCATGTGCATTTGCGTACTTCCTATTTCTCTAATATATCTGTCCGGAACAATTCTCCCCCTCGTACAAAATCCGTATGATTTTGTACTAAATAATAATAATATAATGGTATAAAATAAAAATAAAGGATGCGCTTGCCTGTAATTTTGGGCAAAATTCACGGACCCAAAATACGTAATCCCTGGCATTTGCCCTATGCTCCCGAGGAAACCGTGTAAACTCGGAAAAGGGAAACGGCATCGAACGCATTTACATTTTACAATAGATATGAGTAATAAATAAATTCATTAAATACGCAAATTATAATGAATATACATAAAATATCTTATTAATACAAATAACATGTAGATATATATATATGAGTGTCGTGACAAATATTTAAGGTAGCAATTGGCTTATTCTTTTGCATCATCCGCTTTTATTAATTTTATTAATTTATGCGCCGGTCTAATATACTCGCCATTTACAGTTCGAACTTTTACAATCCTAACAATATTATCCGCGCCAATAATAACTTGCTCGACGATTCCTCTTTTCCATGTATTACGAGGTGATTGTAAATCTATTATTAAAACTATATCACCTTTGCAAAGAGGCGATTCACGCTCAGTCCACTTCTTTCGGGGCAATAAAGTGGGCAAATACTCCCGCAACCATCGCTTCCAAAATGCATCGGCAAATGCCTGTGCTATTTGCCACTGTTTTCTCAAGCAAATTGATTGCGCATCATACCTACCCAGATTCATCTCACCGGAAGAAGAGCCAATTAAAAAATGGTTTGGCGTTAATGCTTCCTGATCACGCGGATCTAGTGATACGTGCGTCAATGGACGTGAATTTACAGAATGCTCGATCTCGGTTAATAATGTATATAATACTTCCTCACTTACAACTTGTTCTTTCAGTATTGCATTTAATGCTACTTTTACAGATCTTATTAGCCGCTCCCACGCACCTCCCATGTGAGGAGCGTCGGGCGGATTAAAGAACCATTTCATTCCATTTCTCAATGCATAACCCTTTTGTTCGTTTATATCTATACTTTTAACCGCATCTTTCAATTCTGTACACGCCCCCCTAAAATTAGTCCCATTATCGCTGTACACTACCTGAGGACAACCTCTACGGGCGGCTAGCCGCTGCAAAGCCATGATGGCCGAACCTGCCGTCAACGAGTGTGCCAATTCCAAGTGAATCGCTCTCATTGTGAGGCACGTAAACAAAACGCCCCATCGTTTTTCTCGCCTGCGGCCGATTTTCACTAACATTGGCCCAAAATAATCCACTCCGCAATGATTAAATGGCCTTACTTTATATGCCAAACGACCAGCAGGTAACGACGCCATCATAGGTTTTTGCGGCTTGCCTCTATGCATCTTACAAATTAAGCATTTGCTTATAATCGATCGTAGTGCTTTTCTTAATCCTATAATATAAAATTTTTGCCTAATTTCATTTAGCACGGTTTCATTATTCGCATGATAATAATGACAGTGAAACTCTTTAATTAACAATTTTGTCGCTGGATGTTCCCCCGATAAAATAATTGGCTGATTATTAAAATTATTTTCCTCAAAATGTATCACGCGTCCTTTAGCCCGTAAAATGTTTTCGCCATCTAAAAAAGGTTGGAGACCAATAATTTTACTGTTTTTCTTTAAAGGTTTTTTACTTTTAATGGAAATAATTTCTGTTAAAAAATAATCAGATTGAATTTCACGAAACCAAAATTTTTCTAAAATATCGCGCTCAATGTTTGCGTCACTTACTTTTTTATTACGCCACTTATATACACCTTTATAAATACGTCTCGCAACAATTAAAAGTCCTTGCCAGCCAAATATTTTTGCAGTAATTGGAACATCTGCGCTCGCTGATACCACAAATACGTTCACTTTTCGCATTTCTAATTTGTCTATATTTTTCTTCTGTACATTACTCAATGCTTTTTGCACCGGCCATTTTGCTTCTTTCTCGCGTAAGAAACTAGGTCCATCAAACCAAGGATTTTTGTCGACTATAATTTCATTTTTCCAGCGCGTTGCGATATCAGCCGGATTTATTTTTGTCGGTATCCACCACCATTCTGAGCAGGAGGTAAGCTCAGCTATTTCCCCTAAACGATGCGCAACGTATACCTGCTTTGTTCTCGGTTCGGATTTTATCCATTGAATTACGGTCATAGAATCTGACCATAGAAATCTACGATCGACTTTAATCGGAAGCTCTTTTCCTACCGTTGTAATTAACCTAGCAGCTAATAATGCGGCTTGCAATTCAAGCCTAGGTATCGAAAGTGGCTTTAGCGGGGCTACACGCGACTTAGCAATAATTAAAACTATATGCGCCGGCGCGTTTTCATAAGTAAAACGGGCGTATACAGCCGCTGAGTATGCAGTCGCACTAGCATCACAAAATGCATGTAGTTCTATGCTCGTATAATCTGATCGTGCCGGCGTAATACGTCGCGGCACGCGGCATCTACCCGATTTTAACAGAGCTTCTAACCACGATACCCAACCCGTGTGTTCCTCATTCCTTATTTGTTCATCCCAATCGACACCGCTGCGCCAAATTTCCTGCATTAAAATTTTAGACTTAACGGTAAAAGGTGAGAGTAAACCGAGAGGATCATAAACCGACATGATTACTTTTAAAACTTCGCGTTTAGTTGGCTTTTGTTTGCCATCTATTAAATGCTTCGGTACACGTTCGACGCTAATATTGAAACCCAAAGTATCTACTCGAGTGTCCCAAAACATACCTAAGACGCGCTCTCCCCCTCGGTCACCGAGACGCGCACCGACTGTCTTTACCTTTCGTGCGTGCTCCGGTACCCCGTCGAGAGCGCTCGGCTCATTACTGACCCATCCATGCATCATAAAATTTGCCTGTGCGTTTATGCTAATGACGTCTTGTACGAGTTGACGTGCCTCCTCAATTGTTTTCACACTACAAAGGAAATCATCTGCGTAGCTGTCTTGCTTTATACTATTAACCGCACCCGCTTTTGAATGAGCAAACGAATCCGCGTTTTTATCTTTTACATAAATTGCACTACTCTGAGATGATTTTGCGCCAAATAATAAGCACGTCATTTCGTATATGTCCGGTTCATTTTTTCGATTTTTATCGCGCCAAAGAAAACGCTGTGCTCCGCGATCTTGTTCGATTACTTTCACACGCATATACATATCGGCAATATCTGCTATAACTGCGACTGATTCTAACCTGAAACGCAACAGTATTGCAGGCAATGATTGTAAAAGATCTGGACCAGTCTCCAACTGGTCATTTAAACTAACCCCTTTCGATTTCGCGGCCGCGTCGAAAACAATTCGTACTTTACCGGGTTTATTCGGGTTCGTTACGCCAAAATGGGGTAAATACCATACTCGCGATCTGATTGAATCGTTATCAACTTTTCTCGCGTATCCATTGCTAATTAATCGCGACATCTCTTTATAGTATAATACAGCATAATTTTCATCACGATCTAACTTTCTTTCCAGCGATAATAATCTTTTATTTGCAAGATCTTTGCTATCTATGCTCAAGCTATTATTTTTGCTTCGCCACAATAAACCGGTTTCCCACACATTTCCGACGCGTTTTGTTGTAGAATTCAGAATTTTTATTGCCCGTACATGTTTAGCTTCGGTTCGTTTTATTTCTTGCACGCCAAAATTATCGAGACAAAAATAATACTTTATTAGCTTGTCCATGTGTTCCTTTATACCGGTCGTCTCATCGTTCGAACTCTCGTTTTCGAATGCCCATTGTCCCTGCGCACAGGTCACTCGCTCCGAGCCCGCCCCGTTGGATCGGTACACTCCATGGACAACCCACCCGAGCGGGGTTAAGGTAAGTGCTAAATTGCTGTCTCGGACCGCGCGTGTTTCTCGAGAAGTAATTAAATGCCAATTGTCTTGGCCTATGACGATTTCGGGTCTTACTCTTTCATAAGGTTGTATAAATATACTCTCCGTTTTCGCCACGTGTCGAACAGTTTCTTTACTCAACGATTGTGAAGGAAGGCGTAAATCCGTTACGGCAATAGCATTTATTACTTTGTAGTTTTCGAATTCTCCGCCAATATTAAAGGATATTTTTTCACAGTGCGTATGTACTATTTCGTGACCGTTAATCCCCGTCAAAGCTAAATTTGTACGCGTACCACGCACACCCATTTCTCGAGCTATACGCTTGTTTATGAGTGTTATTGTCGACCCGTCATCTAAAAGCGCATATGTTTTTATGCTTTTGCCCAAATTCGATACCTCTACGCTTATGATTTTCAACAAAGTACCCGTCGTCCCTAGTCATGCGTTATTTTTCGCGGCTAACGACGCTCCCTTAGTTTGTTGGACCATACTTTCTTTAGCTATTTCGCCTACCTGGCCCTCATTTTTATTACTTTTTGTTCCTGCGAATTTCGACAAATGCAACAATATATGATGTCGCATTTTACATTCGGGGCAATTTGCACTTTTGCAATCCACTTGCCGATGTCCAATGTTTAAACATTTGTAACATAGATTATACTTACGCGCGAGAAAACGGCGTCTATTTACATTTTCTCTAACAAACAAATTGCAATCCGCAGTTTTATGGTTATTTCTATTACAAATAACGCATGTATTTGTTTGCGCACTTGCGACAAATACATTGTTCGCCTCTGCATGATCTTCGTTCACGCTCCCGGACTCGGCTACCGCCGCGAACGCGATACTAGGCTTTTTACGTGCCGCACTTTTCTTACGTGTTTCGTCGGATTGTTCAGCTTGCTCGTTGTAATCTACCTCGAAAATTCCACCGGCTATGGACAATTCAGCTTGATAGAATAAAAAGCTTGCTAATTTTTCTAATTCGGCTTTATCCTCTTCGAGTCCCGCCGCGTACATATTATATGCATATTTTAACGCCGTCGGTAACTTCATCCCAATATTTTGCACCAAATCCGGATTATACAAATGACCGGTCAAATTTAGCGACTTAAATGCCGATACCGCGTTCTGCAATTTCGACGCGAATTGCGCGAGTTTAATTTTTCCTGACGATATGGACGGCAAATCTTTTAAATCTTTCACGATTTTATTCGCGATGGCACGTTTATTACCGTAATGTAACTCCAACGTCTTCATTATTGCCGACGCGTCATGACGATTCGTAACTAATAACGCGCTGACCGCTTCGCGAGCTTCACCCTTAAGAGCTGTGAAAAGACGCGCCACATTTTCCCTTTCGGTATAACCCCCGAGTTCCGATGTCATTTCGAACGATTCTTTAAAATAATACCATTCTATCGGATTCCCTGAAAACTCTGGTAACGATTTTGCGGAAGTTAATCGATTAACAAATCGCGAATTTCCCTCATTTATCGTCGATTCACGGATCGTTTGCAGAGTAGATTCGATTGCTTGCGTGAAGCGCTCTAACGGATCGCTCGCGGGTCGTTCGATGTTTTCCACATTAATTACCCTCGGACGTGCGGTTTTTTGTACATAACAATGCGGCAAATCGTCCGCAGATTCACGAGGAAATATTACATTACTATTTTTCGGATGTGCAGTACTATTTAGCCAATTGCTTACCCTCGAAGGCTGCGGCGGCGCTCTCGCAGCATGTACGCGCAAAACATTCCGCTCCGGTGTAGCCTCAGTTGCGAATACCGAGCCGTTGTCCTGGGTGTCGTACTCTTCTTTCGACGAATTCTCATTCTCGGCGGGATGTAATATCCTGATGACAGGTGAAAGCGGTCTTGCGGACGGCAGCTGCTTTTTGGTTGCATCCTTTCCCTTCAAAAATCTCCCCGTCGTTGACGCCTTCGTCCTGGTTGCCTTGGATTGAGCGACGACCTTCTTAGATTTTTTAGCTGGTGGCTGCAAAGGTAATTCCAGCTCTTTGTCGACAGCGTTAATAGACGCCCTTGTTACTCGTTTTGGTGGCATTTTATAGTCACTTGTTTAACACTTTAGTCACTAAACAACCGCACTTTTTTCCGATCACTCTATACTTTATTTTTCCCGGTTATTAAATGTCCCGGGTTTCGGCACCAATTGTTTCGTATAAAGTAAAGGTGATTATGGAGTTCCAAATATAAATAAATTTAACACAAAATAGTTTGTTTTAACTTATATATTTATTCTTTGTACTAGATAGAAGCTATTTACTAAATTATATGCGTCTGTAAATACGGTTCGCGCGCGCACCAATACAAGTCGGCTTAACGAACAATATATGCTATTTGAGGCTCGAAAGAACTGCTCAAATCGAAGGGATAGAGAGAAGTGTCGGTTCCTTGCTATTTTCTCTTGCTCATTACCTACCTAACGCCACGCCGCCGAGACTTGACGCACATAAGGTCATCACGTGCATTTTATTGCCTTTACCTGAGAAACATGAAGAAGCCTATGCACACGTATATAGTAAAATACACGAAAATAGAAGAGTGTACGTAAACATATGTGCCGTATATTTCCACGGCGTCGCCCCGTCGCCTTACAGTCCCGGCAAACCTTTCGGTTTTACCGTCCAGGTAGCGATCTTCAGTTCTTTCTGGCCTTATTGCCAGAAAATGCGAGATCTATAATAGTCTCAGGACGACTCGCATCGTCCCTAACTAGAGGCGTGAAGCCACGAATCACCATGTGACTCGCGCGGTGGGGCTAAACCGTAGGAAAATACGCACAAAATGCACGTTAAAAATTAAAATATAATAGACTTGCATGTGCATTTGCGTACTTCCTATTTCTCTAATATATCTGTCCGGAACATGAACACTAAAATAAATTGACAATTGTAATGAAACTATTTTCTGTACATACATGATAGACATTAAATTTTTAATGTTTTTTCAACATGGTAGATTTATCGTTTCTTTTCTAAGCAGACTCCAACTTCAAAATCTCTGTTTATCCGATATTTGTACAACATATATTATATACACTATCATTACAATAATTATACAAAAGTAGTGAATTTTCGTGTCTGAAATAACTTTTCCAGCACAACTGGAACTGCATCTCGTAAACAACGTTTTACTAAAATTAATATAGAAGCTATATATTTTATTTACGTTGTTGGAATCCAATACCTTTAACACAATATTATTTATTGCAATAAAAACTGTATATTTCGACAATGTGAAATAAATATTTATTACAAAATTATGAAATGAATGTTTGAATTATTATAATTTTAAAAACAGTAGGTAGTAATAGAATCGTCAATACGTTTCGAACTCGCAGTTATTTTAATTTAATGATTTTATTAATAATAAATAATTTTGAAGTAAAATTTGAGAGCTTGTTTGTATATTACCAATAACTTTATTTAAAAATTAATATATTTTTGATCATTGTTTAAAACTTAGAATAACAGATCAATTTTTTGATTGAATCATGAAGAAGCTCAAACAATTTCACTTCTTTCCGATTGGTCGAAATGAACCTACTAAACATGTACCTTTGCACAACATAACGCACAAAAAAGTAATTGTTCCCTTTACGACGAATAGCTATGTATGTAAAATACGCAACGACTCCTTTTGCCTGTGACACTCCTCTCTCATTAAGGCTTCATTATTCGAATCTCTGGATGATTACTGCACAAAAGTCTACTCATACTTTGGCTCCCATCGAAGACCCTTGCACCAGCTGCTACCTCGAGATTTTAATCTTCGAACACTGATCCACAGTTACAATAACCGGGCTTCCTTCATTTTTCTTCTGCTTCTCTTTGCCTTTTTTTTAAAGTAGAGTGGCTCATAGAGTTTTCCTCGTGATTTGAGCACTCTGCCTGCACTGAACTGATGTTGAAAATAATATAAATATTGTTTCTTACAACTTTTATTTAACTGAGATACATTTATAATAAATAATTTAAATACAAATTGTTCGGAGTATATACATAATTTGTTAGAATTTGAAGTTGAAGATTTAGTATATTATTCAATACCTTCATTGAAGTAAATATATTTTCACTATCTGTACAATTTCTTTTTAAACTCGAGACGCTGTCATTTTAATTTGCAAAAAGTATGAGTTTTATGCCTTCGAGCTTGCAAGAATAATTGAATAGCCGATTATTTGTTCTTACTTATTGAAATATAAGAATATTCTTTTAATATTATATCAAAGTAAATGCTAAAGTAGCGACGAATCATTATATTTAATTGCAGAAAATTTAATTAGAAGCGCGTCGTGTAAAAGGAAAATTCTTTATAATAAAATATCATGTACTATGTGAATGTAGCATAGTTTAGCACATTTTTCACGCGTATAGCAGAGAAGAAATAACGCAAAAAGGGCAACAGTGGTACCATAAAACGCGAGGGGGTGAATTTTTACGAAAGAAGAAAAAAAGTATCCATAGAAATTTGTTTCCATGGCGGACATTCGCAGATTCTTTAAGAATTCTTTTTTTCCGAAAGGTTGCTTATTGGGTTGTGATATAGTTTGTTTAAAAAAACAAGAAATGTTTTCAATTCTTATGAAAAAGAATATTAATTGTTAATATTGAATAGTTCTTTTCAATTTTAATCCAGGCTTGTCCTTTTAAGAAATATGATAATTTGTTTCTCACGGATGGAGAGAATTTTCTTACAAAATTAGCTGTGAAAACTCGGTAAACCTATAAAATTTGATTAGCAAAATAAAAATTGTGACGATTTCATTACTATATTATATAAGTTGATTTTTATCAAACGTGTGATATAACTTCCAAGTTTACCGTGTTGTCATTTTACATAGCATAATCGTTGCTCCCAAATTTTAATATACATAGTTACATACGGCTAACACAGCAAGATTTTTAT